>JBBBDQ010000723.1:2395000-2510000 GCA_037127315.1 Ascarosepion bandense | reverse complement strand
GTTCTTTAAATGAAGCTGAGTTTGATTCTAATAAGATAAATATTCTGATGTTTATGACGGAAAACTTTTTTATGCTGGTCTTCGTTGATTTTGTATGTTAAGATTGTTTTGCAGAGAGAAAGGTTTATTCATGTGTTAATTGTTAATTAACCTTAAAACTTTCTCGTCTAGTTTCGTGAAAATAGTTGAGTGTGAAAAACGTCTCGTTATGATGAACAGTACTTTTTGGTTTCGATTTATCACGAAAAACAGTTCATGATGCCTGCTTCTTCCGAGGTTGCTACTCTCACTGGGGATTCTGCTTCGCGCTTCAGAATTTATAGTACTTTTGGTTGTGTGACAGGATAAAAAACATTTGAATTTTAAGCGCAATTTTTAACCTAAAAATATCTGCGCAGGCGTATTTTAAATATTAGATAAATTTACCAATCAAAAGAGATTATCTCAGGTTTGAATTTGGATCTTCTTTGAAATGTAGTTCGTCATATTTTTTCAAAATTATTATTTGCGATGGATAAATTGTCGTTTTAATTTTCATGTATCTAATGTATCTCTAACAATATTTAATAGTAATTTTTTGAGTTCATCTCAGATTGGAACTCCACAAAGGTCAGCCGATTACGCTGCCATGGTTTCAACCTTTCGCTTTAAAGCTGGAATATAAGTCAGTCAATTAAGTACCATACGTGATACACGCTTGGGCGATTATGTCTCGAGAGAGACATGACTGACTGGGCAGAAGATTATCCCGCAGTAGGTTGCCATTGCTTTCTGCAGTAGACTGGTTGCCGACCAAGGCTATAGAACCCAATCTGTCCTGCTATTTAACCCATAACTGGAAGGAAGAGACGGATTAATACCCTTCCCAAGGGTATTTGCGCGTAAGTGAATACAATGGATTCAACTAGGAATTTGAACTCGGCTCCGGCTTCTCGTTCCGAGCCGATATCCACTGGCACACAACGCACATCCTGGAATATAAGAGCAAGACTTTTACAAAAGCCAGACATTGTAGCGGTGGTGATGTGTGCAGATTGCGCCAATAAGAAAAAATTTTGGCCCAGTTATCATATATAGAACGAGAAAGGTTACTAAATGAAAGGTCTGAAATAATGTCCGGATGTAGACACATTAGTAAATACATGTTGGGGGCGTACAAACCCGGACGAAAGTATGTATAATACACTTTCGGTAGTCTTGAGTAACCCTTCCATTCATTTTAAACTTCCTCTTATGTGTTTTAAAAATCTTGCTGTTCGTTTAAAATAAAGTGTAAAGAAATCAGTTAATCTTTAACGTCTGACGATACTGAAAGGTTGAATTCATGGGAACGTAAAAAGAGGGGTAAAAGAAAAACAAAAATGGCGAGACAGTCTTGAGTAACCCTTCCATTCATTTTAAACTTCCTCTTATGTGTTTTAAAAATCTTGCTGTTCGTTTAAAATAAAGTGTGAAGAAATCAGTTAATCTTTAACGTCTGACGATACTGAAAGGTTGAATTCATGGGAACGTAAAAAGAGGGGTAAAAGAAAAACAAAAATGGCGAGACAGTCTTGAGTAACCCTTCCATTCATTTTAAACTTCCTCTTATGTGTTTTAAAAATCTTGCTGTTCGTTTAAAATAAAGTGTAAAGAAATCAGTTAATCTTTAACGTCTGACGATACTGAAAGGTTGAATTCATGGGAACGTAAAAAGAGGGGTAAAAGAAAAACAAAAATGGCGAGACAGTCTTGAGTAACCCTTCCATTCATTTTAAACTTCCTCTTATGTGTTTTAAAAATCTTGCTGTTCGTTTAAAATAAAGTGTAAAGAAATCAGTTAATCTTTAACGTCTGACGATACTGAAAGGTTGAATTCATGGGAACGTAAAAAGAGGGGTAAAAGAAAAACAAAAATGGCGAGACAGAGAAAAGTTATATTTAATATTCTCAACAATAGTCAAACCTTGTTTTGTTTTAAACGTAAAACCGAATAATGTCATGTTTTCTATTATATCTATTTTTTCTTACTTTTTAAACTTTTTTCTTTTTTTTTATGTATCTGTCTCTTTCTTTCCACACTTTTTGGCTAACAAATATTACGTCTGCTTATCTAACGTACGTTTTCCCTATCTCTATCTTTCTTGATTTTTCCCATCTTTCTCCCCACTCTCTCCTATAACTTTTCCACTATCTCCCCCTTTTTCGTTTTTTCCCTTCATTTCCCGTTTCCTTTTCCCCCACTTCCATTACTGTGAAACGCTTATTTTTCTATTTCTATACACATCTGCAATCTTTAAATGTTCTTTTCAAAGATCTAGTTTGAATCCATCTTGCTATCTCTCTTTATTTTCATTCTCACTTCCCTACTCTCTGTAACAACGTCTAGACGCCTATCTTTCAACATAATCTTCACTCTCTTTTTTCACACACCCTCCTACTGTTATTTCTTTTTTTTCTTCTTTCTAAGTGAACATCCGATGTATGAACTTCTATTTGAAATTTTCCATAATAAACAGTCGCTGATGAAGCGAACTGACTTCGGAAAAATGATCATACGACACATGTGATTTTCGAAGTTTTATATGAAAAGAAATTTGGCTCTGTAAATAGATAATTCTGTTTACATCGAGCCTTCTGGTTGGATCAGTTTTAATATTAATGCGATTAATATTAATAGGATCTTCTTTGGGATTTTACTTACATGCGACTTTCTGTTTGGATTTTAAAATATATATATATATAGTCATCCGCGAACAGATCTGCTTCGCAGCTTATCAGTACGGTTAGACATCCAATTGCTTTTAGCCAGGATTGAAACCCGACATCATAGAGGTCAGTCGGTGATTCTACCTCTGAGCTATGGGTGTTCGGTATAAGACGGAGAAGTTTTAGCATGTTATGTCCAATGTACCTGAGAGTGTTCTAATTCAGTACTGAATGAACGATGCGTAGATGCTAGAGTAGCTACTGTTTTTCAAAGCCTACCATTCTTCCAGAGTGCTCAATCAAGGTGTGAGAGCGTAAATAGTCATCCGTAAAGAGATCTGTTTCCCTGTATCTCAACTCATCAGTACAGTTAGACATCCGATTGCTATTAACCAGGATTTATATATATATATATATATATATATATATATATATATATATATGTATATATATATATATATATATATATATATAGAGAGAGAGAGAGAGAGAGGAGGGAATGGTAGACCCGTAAAGACGGTGAGTATAATCGAAAAGGTTTTATTCAATTAATATAAATTATTAATTATATAAAAACTAAGAGTTCGATGCATATTATCTGGGGCATTAAAAATATTGAGAGGAAAATTCAACACATAGTTAAACGGTTTTGAATCAAGATTTATTTCAACAATGTAATTTTACATTTTCTCATTCAAATCGTCGAAAAAAAACAAAATTTACTCAGAAATTAAAAAAAAAAATTAACAAAGGAAGCTTTAAACAAGAAATAGACTGAGAATAGATACATCAGATCACACATATAACATAAGACAAAGGAATACATACACTGAATCATACAAAACAAATCATGAGAAATTATATAGATATCCAAAAAATTCTAGAATATACAGACGTAAAAAAGAGACGTAGACAGATTATGTACATTAATTCACACAATTTATAAAAATCTATAGAATATATACTGATACAGAATAAAGAAAGATAGGAATAGACATTTAAGTCCACAGACATAAACAAAAAGAGGGGAGAGAAAAAAAAAGAAAAGAAAAAAGGGAGACGAAAATGCACGACAGTCCCAATATATATATATATATATATATATATATATATATATATATATATATATTAATCGTTTAACTTTGTTCAAGCCGATAATACTACTGTGACATAAGAGGTTACCGATCGTGAAAGAAAGTGAGGAGACGTTTGTGGAAATAGGCCTATAAAAGAATGAGATTCAAAATAATAGATGGCGATTGACGTTTCCTTTGAATTTTTGAAGATCGTAGCTGACAAGCTGACAGGAAACCAAGAAACCGGAAGTCCAAAAAAGAAATGATTAAAATAAAACATTTAGATCGTGCATTTTTTTAGGGGTGAAACGACGAGACATAATTTCTTGTCAGTCAGTTAAGTGCCATACGTGATACAGGACTGGGTGATCATGTCTCGAAAGAGACTTGACTGACTCGGCAGAAGATTATCCCGCAGTAGGTTGCTATTACTTTCTGCTATAGACTGATTGCCAACCAAGGCAATCAGTCTATAGCAGAAAGTAGAACCCAATCTGTCCTGTTATTTAACCCATAACCGGAAGGAAGAGACTGATTAATACCTTTCCCAAGGATATTTGCACGTAAGTGAATGCTATTTAACTGGAATTCGAACTCGGCTCCCCGATTTTTCGATCCGAGCCGATATCCACTGCACCACAACATTCGTTCCTCACAACGCACATTCTATAACTATGTTATTTCACTAAATTAAACGGAATAACTTTTCATTCATAATAGTGGAGTTCTAACCTATTCTTGCCTTCTTTTCCACTCTCGAGCTGTTGGAACACAAGAGAGGTTAATTTTAAAACAAAATCAAATGGTTAATCATATGAGTACTAGCAGAACAGTGTGATTTGTCTGCTCTAAGTTTTTGAAAAGAAAATGTAAAAGAAAACGCAGAGTGAAAAGTGCTGAAGATCAAATCACATCAAAATCAGAGACTGATCAGTTTCATAAATTTTTGAAGCTTATAAAACTGGTGGCCAACCAAGGGTCTAGCCAAAATTCTGTGGGGGGGGGGGGGGCTTGGCCTCTTCTTGTCCCCCTAATAGAATCGCCACTGATCACAGAGAGACGAAAACTGAAAAGAAAATGAATGAAAAGTCTTCTGAAGACTATCAAACACAAACTGAAGACTATCAAGAAGGCCGAAGAATTATCGACTAAAACATTGGGTTAAAAACGACATAGAAATATATAGAGAACCTAAGACTATTTTCCAAACGGAATTAATTCATTCTCGGCGTTTGAATTCCATTGCTTGCACTTTTATTTCCATTTGTTTAAAGAACTATTCTGGTTCCTATAAACACATTAATAATTCATTTCTAATAAATACGCGTTTCAAACCTTCAGTTTGTTTGTCTATAAAGATCGACCGTAATCTGCTTGTTAATTAAAAATTAATACATTGTGGAAAAACTCGTGATCATTTCAACGCTATGTCATTTTGTTTATATATATATATATATACACTGACGGATCAAATATCAAGGATTATCGTTATGAAAGTTAATTCTATGCAGTGTTACTTGCCCTGACGTCATGGAAATATCCAGAACTGTATCAGTCGTATTCAAACATCGAAGGAGTCATTGCTAATACCGAATAGACAACTAAGGTGGGAATTGTATGAGAGAGCAAAATAATGGGTGCCAAACAGGTGTTGGATTATTTATGTGAGAATATACCTCTGTTTCCGGTGTCACGTCAGTCAGTTAAGTTCCATACGTGATACACGCTTTGGGCGATCATGTCTTTTTCGAGACATGACTGACTGTGCAGAAGATTATCCCACAATAGATTACCATTGCTTTCTGCGGTAGACTGGTTGCCAGCCAAGGCTATAGAACCCAATCTGTCTTATTATTTGACCCATAACTGGAGGGAAGAAACGGATTAATACCTTTCCCAAGGGCATTTACGCATAAGTAAATGCAAAGAATTCAACTGGAATTCGAACTCGGCTCCCCGATTTTTCGTTCCTTGTCGATATCTACTGAACCACAACGCAGATCCTCCAGTGTCACGCATCTCTGCTTATTTATGTACCGTGTCATTTCAGGACGTAAGCGATCACGGACTTCCATTTATTCTAGTCCCTTGTCGCTTTTAACACCTTTCCTCTCTCTCGTAAACTCTGCCCCGTCATCCACTTACTCAAGTTCATCAAGTATATCCCGCGTTCCTTTCCCCTGTCTCTCTATCCCTCTATCCGTCCCGTGAGTATTAAATTCTCCAAGCCCTCCTTCCTCATTATGTATCGAAGAAACTTCAGCTCTCTCATCCTGATGTTAAGTCTAACTTTCCTTTAAGCTTGATTCCTCTCCAAAACCTCCTCGTTGCTCACATGTTTGGTCTATGGTATCCTTAGCATTTCTTGAGTATTTAATAAGAGGGGTATATAAAATAAAAATTTCGCCGGTAGTTTTTTTTTCATGTGAGACTAACCTAATCTTAGTAAATATCTTCTTCTTCTTCTTCTTCTTCTTCTTCTTCTTCTTCTTCTTCTTCTTCTTCTTCTATGTGCCGTGTCCCTTCAGGACGTAGGCGATCATTGCCTTCCCCATCTCGCTATCCTTTTTAGCTTCCTTTTCGTTTCCATTCTCGCCAAAACCTTGCTCCCATGTTTGGTCTATGGCATTCTCAGCATCCTTCTGTAGCACCACATTTCTGTTTCTTTAAGTCTCTCCTTCATCTTTGATGAGATTGTCCAACATTTCCCGTCATATAACAATACAATACTCGTTTCTTTGTTTCCAACAGAATTTTCCTGTCTCTTAGTACTCTGCTTAGCTTTTTGGAATACGTCCTTGGCCATCACAATACGCCTTCGGATCACAATACCGCATTTTCCGTCCTCTATCAGAAAATTTCCCACCTATTTTAATTTCTGCATCTACTTGATTTTAGTATTCCCGACATATAGTTTGCATTTTGGGTTTCTGTTTTTGCTGCACCGTAACTGACACTGATATTTCACAATTGACAGCGCACTAGAGGATCTCGTGTCCATAATTATCTATACCCGCCTTGTTTGGTTAAAATTGTCTGTGGCAGCAGACTAGTGTTTGACCGAACTCACACCAATATTCAGTACCAGGCATAATAGACGCATATCCTGCATGTCGGCTTAGCGTTATTAATTTCCATGTTATACGGGAACAGAGGATCCGCTTGGTTGCCACTGTTAACACCACGTCACCTAAAACAACGCCTCGTCTGGTATTATGATGTCATTAATTGAACCCTAGACGACTGACACCGTGTGGCGTTGTGCACATAGTTATAGTTCCTGGCTGATGGTATGGCTTTTGAGCCCATGTATCCCAGTTGTCAACAAGTAACAGCGGAGGTTGATTGAATGGGTGTGTTCAGATGGCTTGAATTGAGTCCACTAAGCATTGCTTGTCGCCCAAAATTTGTTGTATTGCAGGTTGTTGGGATAAACAAAACGAATCAGAATAAAAGACATGTGTATTTTAACACAGAATAAAACAATTTTTATTCATTTACTGTCCGAGAACAGCAAGGATTTGTTTGGATTAAAGCCATGAATTCCACGTGTGTGTCAGTTTGTCACCATGTTTAATTCAGAAGTGCTGCACTTGTCTTCAAAGTAATGTAACTCATTTGCATTTTGAATTATGACCCTTTATTTAGAAGACAAGCTAGCTTCCTGTAATAGTTTGTAGCAACAACATTGCTCTCCCATTCATGGATTTGATACACACTAAAAGACATTGGTTATTTAAGCATAATAATATATGTTCTTTGTCCTCTGTTGACCAGAAGTTTTTGAACGACAAATGGTGTGGCCACAATGCTCAGAAGACAAATGGTGTTGCCACCACGCTCACAGGACAAATGGTGTGACTGTCACACTTACGCGACATGAACCCAGTCGAGAATTTATAGGAAGCGGTGGAGAGATCTCTTCTGATGCAATTTAGTCCACTGACGATTATCCGGGATATGCGGGTAGCTATCGTGACGACATGGTTTTTTCCAACCTCTTTTGGCACTTCATTGTATAGAAATCAATGCTCTTTCCAGTGAAGCCGACCTATTTCGAATAAATTCTAAGTAAGACAATCCAGCAAACGTAAAAGTAATGTCCGTTCTTTGAGTTATAATATCAATTGTAATTAACCCATGGTCGCAGTGGTAACAGCTAGGTAATTTATACCATTTCTCAGAAAATGAGAAGACTTCACAATTAAGCTATCTGTCTTTCTAGTAACCTGTACACAGATAATTCTAGGCTTCCTGGGTGTGCATTGTGGTGCAGTGAATATCGCTTCGGAATGAGAAATCGGATCCTAATTCGAATTCCAGCTGAAGTGGTTGCATTCACTTACGCGCAAATTTGACATGCAAAATAAACTGAATCAATCTTAACCAGGATTTGAGCTCGACTCACCGAATACATTTTTCTCCGATGTTAAATATTAAAAGAACTTTATTTACATTATTTACATACGAACTATTGTCCTCTCATTGTTATCACAACGTTTCGACCATTATGTTCTGCGACCTTCATCAGGTGCTTGTGGATCCGAAAACTTCTAGAAATTTTAAACTGAATTCTTTATCTAGTCTATAGGGTGGGGGTAGTAGATTGTTCTTTTTCCGCTGACCACGCCTACTTCTTATTTAGCTTGGGAATTGAATTCTTAGTTACTAAAATGGAGAAAAGCAGAAGGTTAATTTAGCTTGGGAATTGAATTCTTAGTTACTAAAATGGAGAAAAGCAGAAGGTTAATTTATAAAGGAGAACTTTTTAAAAGTTTGAATCAGTGACATAATAAAGAATAATATAAAGGAAGAAAAACTATGACAAAGTTGGAAAAAGTTTTCGTGTGTGACAATTTTTGTCTATTAGGACTTTTTTGGACTAAAATAATGTTTATGCTGATGCGACTAGATGTGCACATAAAGATGGGGGTGCTGATAATTCTAACTTTAAATGTAAAATATGTTTTGGGATATACAGTTTAGCCTGTTTCATTTAGTTTCTGTTGATGTTTTATATCAACCGTTGATAGATAACAATTTTAAGCCGGAAAATGTGATGGAAAACAGTCATAGTCTCTTTCGATTCATGACTGACTAAGATTTTCCCGTAGTAGGTTGCCATTTTTCTTTGGTAGACTGGTTGCCAACCAAGGCTATGAAACCCAATCTGCCCTACTATTTAAACTATAGCAGGAGGGAGAAGAGATGGATTAATACCTTTCCCGAGAATAATTTGCATGGAAGTGAATGCAACAAATTCAATTGTTTTCCTCTCCTATTTTTCATTCCAAGCCGATATCCATTGCTCCATAACGCACCAGTTGGTTTAGTGCTATACGTCACCAAATTCAGGAACCAACGCGTGACTATTGTCCTGTGGGACAATCTTGAAATAGGAGCATTAAGAGTAAAACTAGGGTCCTTAAATCTGGCCTGCTTACTGTAGAGTGATGAGTGAGATGTAAACAATGTATATTATAACCCCTTATCCCAGTAATTCACACAGAACGACGTTTATTGATGTGAAATCATTGAACATTTTCGAAATTAGGCTGAAATTGTTTATAGTTTGAAAGGGCATGTATCAACATCTATGTCATCAGTAAATATATTTGAAACATATCTCATACTTGTCAGTTAAGTGCCATACGTGATACACGCTTAAGCGATCATGACTCTTTCGAAACATGAATGACTAGGCAAAATATTTTTTCGTATTAGGTGGCCATTCCTTTTTTTGGTAAATTGGTTGCAAACCAAGGCTATAGAACCCAATCTCTCTTATTATTTAACCCATAACTGGAGGGAGAAATCACAGATTAATACTTTTTGACGGATTTTGCACGTAAGTGAATGCAACGCAAATACCCTTGAAGGATAAAAGAAATGGTCGAACATCAATTGCGAGAAACAGTCGAATTGCTACACTCCAAGTTTAAACGTTCGCCTGTTTTTTGTTTTTTTTCTCCATTTACCGAGGGCATTAGCGACTTCTAGCCTAAGTTTATGTAAGTGAAATATTTTACAATTGAATGTTTTCATGAATAATTTCTTCGTCGTCAAATAATAACATGATTTATTTGCAGCGTTATAACCTGAGAGAAATCGAATAAATTATCGAATCTAAAATTGATGTCTTCTCGGGTAGCAAAGAGGGTCGGATTGTCAGTGACGGCACTCCTTTCTGTGATGTCAAATTTTGACATATGTCGAAATATTTACGTACTAACGAAGTTCCTCAAGTCTTGAAGTCGCCTAGATATATATTTCAGGAGAAATGTGTCGTGAGCATTGAAATATCTATACAGATTCACTTAGGCATCCAGGTGCAGCCGAATATTTTTATTTTAATACTGTTCCACCAATAGAGTTCTAAAGAGCCACTCAAGATAGATGTCTGATATAAATGGAACAGAAGATTATGAAAATATAGAGGGATTTTTTATAATCATTTTACCCCAAGCAATGCGTGACTGTCACTGGTGCTCAACCGGTTTACAGAGAACGAATAACAGGGTACCGAGTAATGCCGAAAAAAGGATGAGAGGTGGTGGGATATAGAGAAGTGGATAGAATTTAGGGGGATTAATGGAATGGGGTTTAAGGAGATAAAAAAAGACAATTGTCGCTGCATTTAAACTTTTGGAGACAGTAGTTATCAAGGAAGCAAGTATACTGAAGGGAGTTCCACATGCGAAAAGTGAGGGAAAAAGAAACTATTCATGTAGAAGTAGAGTTACATTTTATTATTGTGACGGTAAAAAGGGTGCGTCCTTGACGCTAATCTAGCAACACGACTATATTCATGTGGTCAGGAATTGATAACGATTAAACCTTGACCTGTTTAAAATGATAGTGTTTGAGTAAGAATCCTTGAGGGAGACAGTCCCATAAAGCAGTGGTTTTTGGAATAAAATCTGAATGGTACTTCCTCCTTGAAATGAGAGCCCATGGACGTAGCAAATCCAGTCTTAACTGTAAAAGTTTGAAGGGGGTGTACTAAAAATCGGCGCTAACTATTGACCATAAAGATAAAATAAAGATAACCGTGTCATACGGAAAAGATGCAGCTCGGAGATTGAAATAAGCCATACCCAGAAAACCGATTAAATACTTTTAAACTCAATCTATTTGGGAAAATGATTAAAGCACTTTTGACAGAAAAGTTGGGAACTGCTTATGTAAGCCTGTTGTGTAAACACTACCTGAATCACAATTCAAACTTGATATAAAGACAAATATTCCAGCTATAGTTTATTCCCTACATAAACCACGATAATTCTTGTTTCAAAAATGCAGCTCGGAGATTGAAATAAGCCATACCCAGAAAACCGATTAAATGGTTTTGAACTCAATCAATTTGGGGAAATGATTAAAGCACTTTTGACAGAAAAGTTGGGAACTGCTTATGTAAGCCTGTTGTATAAACACTACCTGAATCACAATTCAAACTTGATATAAAGACAAATATTCCAGCTATAGTTTATTTCCTACGTAAACCACGATAATTCTTGTTTCAAAAATGCAGCTCAGGGATTGAAAATAAGCCATACCCAGAAAATCGATTAAATGGTTTTGAACTCAATCTATTTGGGAAAATGATTAAAGCACTTTTGACAGAAACGTTGGGAACTGCTTATGTAAGCCTGTTGTGTAAACACTACCTGTATCACAATTCAAACTTGATATAAAGACAAATGTTCCAGCTATAGTTTATTCCCTACGTAAACCACGATAATTCTTGTTTCAAAAACAGAAATCTTTCTTTGTGTGTCTTGTCCACAATTTTCTGTCTTTTGTCACTCATAATAAATTTGATCTTTTTATTATTTTCTCCTTGTTCCATCATTCATTTACACAATTTTGCTAGATTGCACGTTGTTTTCCTCTATCCTCCTTGCCTTTAAAACAAAAATAATTATAATATTTAGTTAGTACTTTAACTAAGTTAAAACTCAAACACACACACCGTCCTGGGTCCTGGGTATGACGATAAACTGCGTTCGGCTGCAAGGCCTCTGATTCAGAAGTTTCGAGAAATATTCGGCACATCCACTGGGCAGCTGTTTTATGTTGTAAAAGAGAATGCCTTTTTCCCCATTAACCATTTCATTCCCTTAGGATTTTTTTTACTTATATTCAACATTCTTTTCCTTGTAAATTCGCCGTGTTTCATTGTGCGCTCGACAATATTTCATCTCGTTATTTATTATTTCAATAATGATCGGCCTTTTTTTTGTTGCTACGATGTAGCTCTAATTTTTGTTGTTTTTACTTCTACTCTGACCCGGAGGGAGGGTGATAGCACCTGTTATGGTGCAACTATGGGCAAATAGTTACCACTCAAACTGGTGTCCAAACACTATGAAAGTATAAAAATATTCTTTCAACTGTCAGTCGCGTCATCAAGACGAATTAACAAACTGGATCCATCAGTCCAAAATGTAAAGAAAACTGCGGTCGGAAGAGAAAAACAACACCATGGGACGACGTCTACTTGATCAGAAAAAGCGTGAAAGATCCTAGAAAAACATTTGTTTTGTTTCAGTTAATTTGCTCAAGGGTATATATACATACATACATACATATATATATATATATATATATATATATATATATATATATATGTGTGTGTGTGTGTGTGTGTGTGTGTGTGTGTGTGTACACGCTCATAGGTATATGAGTATAGTCGGTGACTAAACCGGCGCCCCTACTCCAACTTCCTGTGAGTGAAGATGGGTTGTTAGCAACAAAGAGTTAAAAACTCTTGACAAGTTTAACTAGGGGTGCTGTCTTAATAAAATCTCCGGGGAGAAGGCAACGGAAAACCACTCCACTATCAATTCCTCCACACACACAAAAAAGATCATAACGTGTAACAATCTTAACAAGAAACACGAAAAGTATCGGATCCAGGGAGATCAAAAATGGTCAGGTATTTTGTTTGTGCTTCGATTTACAGATGCCAGGCTATTTCTCAGGCTGGTAATTCCCAATCTTAGTCAGTGGTAATCCTATCTCTGTCATTTTCTCGCATTGGCTGATATCTTTAAATAAACAGGTCGACCTTATCAGCAATCTTATAAGTATTGTTTCAACAATCGCCTGATACAACGCATGAAAGGACAGTTGAAACACCTTTTCATGTATTTCTTTAAATAATAAAAACTATCTTTATTAAATATTTAGCAAATGCTGGACAACCTCTTCAAGGATGAAGGAGAGACTCGAAGCAGCAGAATGATGCTATGGTTACCATGGACCAAGCATGAGAGCAGAGGCAAGGAGTTCGGTGCAAACCAGAAGAAAACTTATACTTAACATCAGAAAGAGACAGCTTAAGTTTCTGGGACACCTAATGAGGAAGGTGGGTTTGGAGAATCTGATGCTCACACGACGGATAGAGAGAAAGAGAGACGGGGCGAGACATACTTGATGGGATTCAGCGAGTAGATGGCGAAGCGGGGTCTAGGAGGGATAATAAGACAAGCACTGACAGATACAAGGGATACGGGCAAGTGAAAGTCTATGATCGCTTACATCCAGAAAGGACACGGCACATAAAAAAGAAGATACCATGAATATGTTTATTTATTTATTTATTTATTGAAGCATGTCAAGGTTAAAAGTGAGTGTAACAGATTTCAGCTTATAGTGACTGGGCAAGTAAGGTAGATATTTTTTCCCAAATGATCATTCACATACTTTCTTCATCAGCATTTGAGACATGTCAAGTATCAGACAAATGTGCGTTGTGGGGCAGTGGATATCGGATCGGAAACGAATGAGCCGATTTCGAATTCCAGTTGAATTCGTTGCATTCACTTACGCGCAATTACTCTTCGGAAAAGTGTTAATCCGTCCCTTTCCCCCGGCTATTGGTTAAATAATAACTTTGGTTCTACAGCCTTGGATGGCAAAAGTCTACCAAAGAAATTAATGGCAACCTACTGCCGGAAAATCTTCTGCCTAGTCATTCATGTCTCGAAAGAGACATGATCGCTTAAGCATCTATCACGTATGTCACTTAACTGAAAAGTATGAGATATGTTTCAAATATATTTACTGATGACATAGATGTTGATACATGTCCTTTCAAATTATAAACAATTTCAGCCTAATTTCGAAAATGTTCAATGATTTCACACCAATAAACGTCGTTCTGTGTGAATTACTGGGATAGGGGGTTATAATATACATTGTTTACATCTCACTCATCACTCTACAGTAAGCAGGCCAGATTTAAGGAACCTAGTTTTACTCTTAATGCTCCTATTTCAAGATTGTCCCACAGGACAATAGTCACGCGTTGGTTCCTGAATTTGGTGACGTATAGCACTAAACCAACTAACTGGTGCGTTATGGAGCAATGGATATCGGCATGGAATGAAAAATAGGAGAGGAAAACAACTGAATTTGTTGCATTCACTTCCATGCAAATTATTCTCGGGAAAGGTATTAATCCATCTCTTCTCCCTCCTGCTTTAGTTTAAATAGTAGGGCAGATTGGGTTTCATAGCCTTGGTTGGCAACCAGTCTACCAAAGAAAAATGGCAACCTACTACGGGAAAATCTTAGTCAGTCATGAATCGAAAGAGACTATGACTGTTTTCCATCACATTTTCCGGCTTAAAATTGTTATCTATCAACGGTTGATATAAAACATCAACAGAAACTAAATGAAACAGGCTAAACTGTATATCCCAAAACATATTTTACATTTAAAGTTAGAATTATCAGCACCCCCATCTTTATGTGCACATCTAGTCGTATCAGCATAAACATTATTTTAGTCCAAAAAAGTCCTAACAGACAAAAATTGTCACACACGAAAACTTTTTCCAACTTTGTCATAGTTTTTCTTCCCTTATATTATTCTTTATTATGTCACTGATTCGAACTTTTAAAAAGTTCTCCTTTATAAATTAACCTTCTGCTTTTTTCCATTTTTAGTCAATATTAGATTAAATATTTCTGATTCCTTTAATTGTTGATATTCATTTTGATATTTGAATCATTAAAATATTGTTTCATGATTTTTGTTCTTTTTTAAAAATTTTTGAATAAAAAGAATTATTTTTCTTTGGATTTATTGATTTGTGAAACTACTTAAAAACCTCGTCTTTATTCGCAGAAATATTCGGCGCTTCCACTGAGCAGCTGTTTTATGCTTGTAAAAGAGAATGAATTTTTTCCCCATTAACCATTTCATTCCCTTAGGATTTTTTTACTTGTATTCAACGTTCTTTTCCTTCTAAATTCGCCGTGTGTCATTGTGCGCTCGACAATATTTCATCTCGTTATTTATTATTTAAATAATCATCGGCCTGTTTTGTTGCTACAATGTAGCTCTTCTTTAAAACAACAAAGAAGATAAATTTATTAAATTGTAATAAACAGACTGCTTCCTAACGGGAAATATAAAGATTATTATTTTTATCGTTAGAATATGTTTAATGTAATCATTTCAACTGGAGTTTGAAAGAAGCTATTCCATACGACTATTTTGATTATTATACGTAATTAACTTTAAAAAATATCCATTTATTCTTATGAATTAATCTTCTTCCTCAGGTCAAGAAAGTTGATCAAACTTTTAACATTCATGAATGTCAGATTTTTCGATTATGAATGTATTCAAAACCATTTTGAAAGCACCATTTTTAAAGCATATAGCATTAAAAAAATTACAGCTAATGTACACAATAGTACTCAGACATACAAAAGATAAATAACTTCTATTAATTTTTCGTTGCTTTGATATAAAGACATGAAAAGGTATTACTTGTAATATTCTGTATGTGTTTAAAATAAAATCTGTTCAATTTGATTTCTAATTGAACTAGTTTAATAAACAATTGTAAATAAAATTCTGTAGACGTAAAAGCGAAACTTCCATTAGATGGTCGCTAATGGATTTTCAGAATAAAACAAAATAATTTTCAGAATAAACGAAGTAGGTTAGAAATTACATTGGCAAACGGTTTCCAAATACCAATAAATTCTAAAATTATGTAAAGAAGTAAATTTTAACTAAAAGTACGAAATTTGTTTGATTTTATTAACATTTCGATATTTATTAACATCCCAATCAAAATATTAGGAAGAAAAGTAACTTTTCATGCCTTTTTTATTGGATTTACTGCAAATGATTCGAAAATAATCAGAATAAAAAGGAGAACATCAAACATTTTGTTCATCAATAGTAACGACATTAAAATTAATATTAAAATTCAATATCACATTTTTTACTAGTATATGCAAAAATTAAAGATACCAGCGAAACAGGTATATCGAGAAACTGAAGAGGGAATTCTGTATACAAAGAGTTTAGCTTTTGCTGCTAATTCATAGTTTAATGGGTAAGGCAGCTCGAATATAAATTCGTGTTTCATTGGAAATTTATTCTGTATTTATAACCTGTGTTCTTTGGTGATGGCCCGTGAACCAGCATACTTAGTGTTGTGGAACCTCCCCTTTTTCTATGATAATGGATTCGACTTGAGGACACATATACTCCTGCCATAGAGAGAAGAGCAAGACCCGTTAGAGTTATCGGAGAGTACCGGGACTGATCCGTAAGTTACCGAGAGATACCAAAGTTACTCTTAGAATACCGCGTCAGAAGGCAGAATAGCTCTGAGTTCCACTCAGCTAGAATAATATTACGCGGATATAGTATTTCCAGCACGGATTCACTTCAAAGACTTGTATATATTTATTTCTTACTAATCGTATTCCTGGATTTACTAACCTGCGTTCAAGTTTGTATATTACGTTCAATATAACCTATTTTTCTATCTCAAATATCTGTTTTTTTTTTGTTTCATTATTTTTTGTGGTTCCTCATCCGGATCCACAACACTTAGCAGCTGAGCTGGCAATGGATTCACTATGAAGAGGTTAAGATTTATTAGCAGCTGAGCTGGCAATGGATCCACAACTCTTAGCAGCTGAGCTGGCAATGGATCCACAACATAAGATTTTAGTTTTTGAGGAAGCGTCCATACGAGAGTCTGTTTAGCGGAGGGTCTTTGACAGAAGCTGTCTGGGTGAAACATCATGCAAATCAATGGAATACGTGAGGGTGATTCAATCCCTTGAAAATAGCATTTTTGGGTTTTTTTTGTTTGTTTTTTTTGCTGTAAAAGTTTAAACTGGTAGAACTAGAAAATGGAATTCGATTTAATATGTACCGTGAAGCAACGCGATGTTTCCAACGTAACATCCGTGGGGAAATGGAATGTAAGGTGAAAAATGAGCTACTATCCACAAAAAGCCGATTTTGTTCAACGATTTTTTCTCTATCACAACTGGATAGTGAAGATTGTGCAGGTCTAATCTATATATTTCATTTTAGGTTTGATCCAACTCACATAAAGATAAAGTTTGGCAAAAGGAGTCAAGCACACTTTAGAGCGCTGTAATGTGGCAACAATTTGTTTCAGGCTCTACTGCTTTGATCTTAAAAATATACAAGTCATTTATTTCAGCTATTATAATTATTATAATAGAAATTCAGTTAAAATTTAAGCTTAAATTAATACTTTATAGTTACTATTATTTTAATCATTAAAATCCTGAATAAGTTTTCAATATTTTTTTAATGAAAAGTAGTGTTTTATTTACAAAAAAATTA
Organism: Ascarosepion bandense; assembly: GCA_037127315.1. Lineage (NCBI taxonomy): Eukaryota > Metazoa > Mollusca > Cephalopoda > Sepiida > Sepiidae > Ascarosepion > Ascarosepion bandense. The sequence goes on along the minus strand of JBBBDQ010000723.1, from coordinate 2,492,594 downwards.
GTAAGAAACATATCACTGAAAGTATGATCTATCTTTAGCCACTAATTTCCCCCATCTTTCTGGCAGTATTTGAATTCCACGTCGGAAAGCGACACATCTTTTCAGATTAAGCATGACTTTACCCATTTTTTGGTATCTTCATAAGAATGATAGTTCTGCTCAGCCAGGCTATGTGCCATCGATCAGAGCAAGTGATAATCACACAGGGCAATGTGGGTGGGATAGGACTTCTCATTTAGGCGTTTCCAATTAGGTTTTCATTCGTTTTGCATCAACATGGCTTAGCGTTGTCATGTTGCAAACTCACATTGTTTCTCCTCGATTAGCGGTTGTTTTTCTTCAATGCTCAAACTCATCAAGTGTAGCCGATAGTGATATCCTGTGTCGGTTTCGGTCGGTTTGAGCAGCTCATAATAAACTACATCCAGCTGAGTTCACTAAATGCAGAGCAGAAGCTTCGAACCATGGATATTCGGCTTTGCAGGCGATGTTTATGCATGGTTGGGCTTACCGCCACGATCTTCTACACTTAGGGTTATCGTAGTGTATGTACTTTTCATCGCCAGTCACGATACGATGCAAAAAAATCTTGTCTTTTCTGTGTTGAATCAACTGTTAAGACGTGACAAGACGCCATTGAACGTCTCTCTGTTTCATCTCGTACGGCCTCTAATGTCATCGCTTTGAAACATTCCTAATGATTTCAAACGTTTCGAAACTGTTGTGTGATCAACTCAACTGATAGCAGTTCAGTAACTTTGTTTTTGGTGATATTTTCTTATATCCTAATACTTTACATAGTTTCTGTTAGATATATTCTGACCATGAAGCCCGGGTTCGAATCTCACTCGGGTCGATTTGTCAGTAAGGTGACTTCTTGATGTTATCGATCTAGAGGAGGCAATCCCAGCGTGCGGCACCTTCGGAAATAGAAAAATTTTAAGAACTATAAATCACAAGTTCTGACAAATATACTATGGGTTGACCTAACCAACCAACCAACCAACCAACCAACCAACCAACCAAGGATGATGATGATGAGGATAAAGCAAAGAAGAAAAAATACAAGTTCAGTTTTTTTTCGGTATGTCTTTGTGTACGCTTTGTCATCCGTCTTTCTTGAAAAAGAGTTCATTTCGCAATGAAATAAACTTTCCAGAACTTTCTGTCTTTTGTTACTAAAATTATGCTTTTTAAAACCCTTTTCGGGCGTTTTTCCCCTTATCTGCTATCCATTCACACAAACCAGTTCATTACATTACTCCCCTACTTCTGTTGACTTGCAATGTCTTGTGTACGTTAAATCCTCGAGGTCCTCTTTTTTATAATGTATCCAGAAAAGTCAGGTATGATTGTAGGTGTATGTTTTTTGTCGTTTTTATGCTGTTCCTACTTTCTTTAATAGGATTAGCATTGTGGTATAGTGGATATCGGTTCGGAACGAGAAATCAGGGAGACTAGTTCGAATTCCAGTTTAATTCCTTGCATTCACTTACGCGCAAATACCCTTGGGAAAGGTATTAATCCCTCTCTTCCCTCTAGTTATGGGTTAAATAATAGGACAGATTTGGTTCTATAGCCTTGGTCGGCAACCAATCTACCGCAGAAAGCAACGGCAATGGCAGGATAATATACTGCCCAGTCAGTCATGTCTCTTTCGAGACATGATCGCCTAAGCGTGTATCACATATGGCACTTAACTGACTGACTGACTTTTTCTAAGACTCTCTCGTTGCACATGAGAATTATTGGTTCTTAGTATTCATTAGCCGAACGAATTTCGCATTGCTTCAAGTTTCTTCTTCATCTGAGATGAAATCGTTAACTTTTATATACTATAGAAAATTAGATATTACATCGCAATTCAGTACTTTTTTCTTTGTTCCGGGTAATATTTTCCTATATCCCAATACTTTGCTTAGTTTTTTGGAAACATATTTTGCATTTTCTGCCGTCTATTACGATTGCATGAAAATACGCTTATGCATTCTACTCGTTTTTGGTATTTTTTATTCTTTCCCTGTTTTTCTTTTCTTTTTCTTTCAATTTACTTTTCACTCATTTTTCTCCCACTCCCGACAAACGTTCGTATATCATTGTAGTAATAAAATCATATTCGATAGAAATTGAAAATTTAAACGGGTTACCTAAACATGGCTAGGAGATTAGATCTAATCATCAGTTACAATTAAAACGAATATTTTTCAGATCGTGAGTATTGATGATTCCTCGGACCACACCATGAAAATAAAAAAAAGAATGAGAAAATGTCAGTAGTCCACATTTAGACGCATTAAAATGAGGATTATGAAAAGGACAGTTGTACCCATCATTATCTGAGAACTTGCACCAACCACGATAAGCATTGCAAAATAGGTGCTACCGAGTTATTTTTTATTTTTTTTTAATCATCTCACCCCAAGCAAGGCGAGAACGCCACTGATGCGCAGAGGGCTACGTAAGGGTAAAAGAAAAGAGAAAGCCGGAAACCACATCCTAAACAGGGAACAAGGGATGAGCCTCTACACCTGTTCAATAGATGTGGGTGGAGTGTGAACCGGGCGAGAGTTTAGTCTATCTACTCCAATTGAAAAAAAATAAAGAAAAGAGTGAAAAGATTGGAAAAGAGAAAACCGGAAACCGCATCCCCCGTCAATTTTGTACAAGTGTCCATTTTGCGAAAACAGTCAGTTGGGAGACCAAAACTGAGAGATGTCGGAAAGAATTCGAAGAAAGAGATCAACACCTTGCAGCCTCTGCCGCCACATAAACTCACAGAGGTAAAAGTCCAGTCAGGTGAGTGCTGTTCTGTCGCTTATTCCTGAACTTGGCGGCCCTCCACATTCGTTCGATATATTGCGTATGGGCGCCAGTTTGTGGATCAATAAAATTCAAGATGTGATTCACTGTGAGATGGGTAAAATCATTCCTTACTTGATTGTATCCCCTCCACTCGTCTGTGATTACTGTGGAGCCAGGCCGAACCGACTGCTTGATTATAGACGTCAGTGTTGATGCTATCAGGTCTGGTATTGCATACAAGAAACATTTTTAGTCTCACAACACATTCCACCAAATACTGAAATAGGGTGTGATGCTCATGTTTTATATTTCATCTTCACAAATGAAGTTTTTGGTACTTCATATCTTTTGTACAAAATTGGTGGGGAGATAACCCAGGAGTACCGCAAAATATTACAAGATTTGAATGAGGAAGAACTGCAGTCGATAGCATTACTAAAATAAGCTAAGATACTGTGATGAATGACTGGTTTCATTTGATCTCCAATGTCCATCCGCAGGTAATATTGATTTAAGCAACTAGAAGGACACACAGTAAATGCCATAAGTTTTAACGATAACAAATCCTTTTTCTCTTTCCTTCTTTCTCTCGCGTCATTTTCTTAAATTGCTTCATCAGATCGAATTTTTCATATGAACGTCATACATGGCGCCGCAAAAAACACGTTAAAAATATCTAACCTTCAGCTGGATGGAACCGATTTTTAAGATAAATGATTTAATTGGATTTGAGCAAGTGAAGCATGAGGGTCTTAGCGAGGATCATCCTCCTTTGAATATTGTAGATTGGCGCTATGGAATCACGAACAAACAACCATACCAAATAACTGAAGCCATATCACCTGAGAACTACCAACAGCTATACTGGACAGCACATGTAAATCTAAGAGAAAAAAAGAAAGATATATTGAAAATGTTGAGGAAGGAAACTAATATCAATGCTGGAAAAAGCGATAACAGAAATTGAAAAATTGTTTCAAGAGAAAGATTTTAGTATTTGTGTATATTTCTGAGATGATGTAGTATTTACATTTTTTTTTACATTATTCGGACTATTGTCCTCATCTTTGTTGACATTTGTACGACGTTTCGGTCTTTGTACGCTCCGGCCTTGTTCAGATGCTAGGGCGCATGGTCCAGTGGATATAGACGTTGGTTAATTTCTGTGACTTGATCCAAAGAGTCGTAAGTTCAATACCAGGCTACGGCAGTGGTGAACAAGTAACTTGCAGGGTTAGAGGGAGATAACTCATGACTTCCAATCGAGGTTTTACGCAAGGAATGAGGATGATATGCTCCAGTGATTGTGATAAAGAGTTTGCTTCGAAATTTCTAGCACTTGAAGAAGGCCGGAGTGCACAACGGCCGAAAAGTCGTACAAATGGCAACAAAGATGAGGACAATACTCCGAATAATGTAAATACTGAGAAAGATTTTATAAGTAGCAATTAGAAACGGTACTGGCTACTTGTAAGTGAATGCTGAATATTTCTGCCTTGTGGTACATCTAAGCAGCGCTTATAAAATCGCCTCGGACACCTCGACGTAGTGTAATTTTTAGCAAGATTGTCTCGCGAGAATCATTACAATTGAGTAGTGAGTCCGATACTCACTAGGTTCTCTAAATTTTCAGTCCAAGCTTAGAAAAACACGTCTTTTTTTTCCTTTTTTACTCATTTTATTTCTTTCTACCTTTCTCTGTTTTTCTGTTTTTCTCTACGGAAATCAATACGATTAATAACAATGATTAAATGTAAGATGAAATATATTGGTGGCAAGCATGAGGGTTAACACAAAGCTGAGTTACGTATCGGTTTGCATGTGTGAATATTTTACTAGTTAAGCAGTTTCATATCAGATGACGGAAAATGGGTTGTAATCCAGAGGCTCTTAGGAATAGCGAAAATATGCCTATCAGAAAGAAGGACAATCATTACTGGACAGGGAAATATCTTTACATAGAAGGAAATGCCTTGGACTGCTAAGCAAACTCTGCACACCTCTATGTTCATAGATGCTGGATAATTCTATCAGAAATGAGAAACAAAATGGGACTTTATCGATGAATGCTTCGAATTTGGTTAACAATTTTTTTCTCCTTTCGAGAAAGTTTGATGGAAAATCGGAATCAGAATCAAACGGTTGTTAACAATCAGAAATAAATTGAAATTTTTTGGTCGCATAATGGTTGGACATATCTGGGTGCCCTTGACATACAGGAAGTGATGGGTCAGTTGTCGCTATTTCATATTTTTAATTTCGCGCATGCGCGTTGTTTTTTTATTTTGTCGACTAAAAAGTATAGTAGAGTCAGTTGGGTACCGTTTGTGAGAAAAAGAGCACCATAATGCACGCTGTACTGCTTGGCATTCTCAACGGAATCTTCAATACGAACATTAATTCTACTCCTGCAGCTTCTTCTCTCGCACTTCCCGCCTGTGGAACTCGCTCCCATATTCTTGCTTTCCTGCTACAACCTCCAGGAATTTAAATGCAATGTCAATACTCACCTATTAACCTCTTGACTCTAGTTCTTTCCCCACCCCGTATATCCTTTCCTTTCTCTCCATCTTTGAAACTGTCATCACACCTGTATTCCCATCCTTCTATTGCTCCTTTCTAACTGGTTCATCTTCTTCTTCACTCTCTTCTAATTAATCTTTTTACCCTTATGTAGCCCCATGCACATCAGTGGCATTACCGCCTTGCTCAGAGTGATAAGACTAACAAAAAAAATTACAAGTGTTTAGAAATCGAAAAAAGTACGATGATATATCCAGTCAACATCATGGTTTTTGGTGGGATCAGACTCAACACAGAAGCCTACATCACATGTCTTGAGAAGGAAGTACAGTTCTGGGTCAAGAGGCTGGCTCCTGGAAGACCCAATTCTGGCAACAGGACTCTTTACCATGCTACTCAAGCAGGGGAACCCGAAAAACTTATGTGATTACATCAGCTCTTAGATATGGTCCCCTATCTCCGCAGACTACAACAGCCTTGATTATTATGTGTGGGGTGCAGTTGAGTGAAAGAGCAACAAAACTGATTGTAACACAAAGATGAACTGAGGAGCAAAAATTATGACAGCGTTCACAAATTGAAACAAAGACAACGTCTAGAAGAGATGAAGAAGATTTGGATGTCGTTTGGCGGCCGTGGCTGAAGATGAGACGATTTTATTTCATTAAATTTACACTTTAATATTTCAAAATATTTTTAATTAGTTTTGACAAACATACACTTCCGGTCATAGTTATTAGGCCACCACAGTTTAAAAAAATGTATTTTATATAATTTTTAGTATTTATTGCCAAGTTGATAATTCTAAATGAAAATAGAATGATTCTTTTGTTAATACTGCCCAATAATATGTGCATCAAATGAACTGTTCTTATTTGTGCTCTCTTCCCTATGCTAGTCTCTTCTTCTTATTGTCTGGCCGAAGCAAAGGCTTCCTGGCTGCCTTGTAAAACTTTGCAAAGTAATGATAACAAAAGAACCATTCTATTTTCATTTAGAATTATCCACTTGTCAATAAATACTAAAAATAGTATGAAATACATTTTTTTAAAAACTTGGGTTGGCTAATAATTATGGCCGGTAGTGTATGTGTTATAATGTGATGTCACAGTTATTTTCATTTTTCCGTAATTTAGAAGAAAATTCACCCATCGCACCCTGTATATGGGAAGAATATTAAAATTTTCCAGAACCTATACTAACAAACCACTTCAAAATATATATACAAAAAGCAATAGAAAGAAGTGAAAGATGAAGCCTTTTAACTAGACTCATTCAACCAATACAGTGAAGCGATTATGAAAAAAATAGGATTACTAGCAGGATTCATTATTGGCGGCAACAATCTTAATAACATAAAGATAATAAAGCGATTCTTCTTCTTCATGTGCCATGTTCCTTTCAGGACGTAGACGATCATGGACTTCCATTTTGAATTTAGTTAAGGAAAGCGAGAAGAAAGGACTAAATGTCAATTGCAATAATACAGCATGCATGGTTGTTAGCAAAAGAAACTGCCCAACATGCAAATTACAAATTGGAGATACCAAAATTGAACAAGTGTGACAATTTAATTATCTGGGAAGTGTTTAAACCAGAGGATGGAGAGTGCGACACTTAGATCCGAAAGGGCATTTGGATAGTGAAAAAGGCTTTCCTAATGCTAAGCAAAGTATTTAGAAACAAGAAAAATCGTTAGAAACAGAGAGAAGAGTCTTCTTCTTCTTCTTCTTCTTCTTCTTCTATGTGCCCTGTCCCTTCAGGACGTAGGCGATCATGGTTCTCCACGTCTCCCTATCCCTTGTGGCTCTTAGTATGTTTGCTACTGTTACATCCCGCAACCCCCGTTCCGTCATCCACCTGATCAGGCCCTGCAAATATGTTATCCGCTGCCTTTCTCTGTCTCTCTTTCCTTCTATTTGGCCAGTCAGTGTCAGGTTCTCCAAGCTCTCCTTCCTCATTGCATGTCCCAGAAACTTCAGTTGTCTCTTCCTGATGCTCACTATTAATTTCCTTTTCGTTGCCATTCTTTCCAACATCTCATCGTTGCTTGCATGCTCAGTCCACGAAATCCGCAGCATCCTTCTGTAGAACCACATTTCCACTGCTTCCAGTTTTGTCCTCATTTTCGATGATATTGTCCAGCATTCACTGCCGTATTGAAGAACTGACATCACATAGCAATCCAGCACTCTTTTCTTTGTTTCTAGTGAAATTTTCCTGTGTGTTAGTACTTTACTCAGCTTCTGAAACGCGTCCTTTGCCATGCCAATTCGCCTTCGGATCTCTGTGTCGCACTTTCCATCTCCTGTTAGAACATTTCCTAGGTATTTACTGAACTGTAATGTAATATTAGTTCTCTTATATGATATTGAATGCTGAACAATCTCCTCATAGATGAAGAAGAGAATTGAAGTAACATATATGCGGTTATACAGAAGAATACTGAGAATATCCCGGATTGAACATGTGAGTAACGATGATAATGGAAACAAAAAGGACACTTATAGTTAACATCAAAAAGAGACAGTTGAAACTTCTAATGTGCAAAAGGATAAAAGAGGGCTTGGCAATTTTGATACTGACAGGACAGATTGAAGGCAAGAGGGACAAAAGAAAACAACGCATAATCTCACTCGCACAGGAGGTTACATAAGAGAAGAGCGAAGAGAAAGAGGAATCGGTTACAGGGGGCACGAGAAGGATAAGAATTCTGGTGAGAAGTTACGTGAGAGTAAAGTGAGAAGGGAGAACAAAATACAGGGGGTGTTGGGGAGAAGATAAGAGAAGGATGGAAGTCAAGGGGACAAGAGATGGCATTTGACGTTGCATTTAAAATCTCGGGGAGTATAGCCGTCAGGGAAGCAAGTATACGGAAGTGAGTTCCACAGGCGGGAAGGGGCGAGAAAAGAAGCTGGTAAAGTAGAAGTAGGTTGCATTTGGTTGTTTTGACTGTAAAAGGTTGTGATGTTTTTGCCAGTTTAGTTTCTCGAGTAAATTTGTGTAGAGGGGTCACCAAGGAGATAAGCTCGTCGAAGCAGAGGACGTGATAATATTTGTAGAAGAGACAGAAGAAAGCTATATTCCGTCGGAAAGAAAGCGACTGGAATCAAGCTTCCAGGTCGGGACCGACTACATTGATGTGTTGAAAGCAACAAAAGATAGGAAGCAGTACAGGGCTATAACCGCCATGTTGGATCGTAAGAAAGATACAAGTATTGCATCTATGAAGGGCCCTATCAAATATGCAAGTGAGCTTTTAAGAATGAGGGTATTTTAAAAAAGTAAGTTAACAAAACTTTCTAACAAACTTCTGTATATAATTTTCATTCATTTCCCCTCAGATTTTTTATTCATTTAAACCTTCTAACCGTTAATTAGTCTTTCAACAATGCACTTTTGAGACGACTTGATAACTCGTCCAAAACAAGCAGACGCCAAGCAGAAGAAGATTTTTTTAAAAGAATCTAATTGGCAGAGTTTGTTCGCTCGAACTCTTCTCAAAGAAAAAAAAAGTATAGCAGTTAATGTTTATTGGTTTCTAAAATCAACCGAGAATCTTTTGCATAAAAAATGCCAGTAGATTTGTCGATTTGAACCGGACTGTCCACTCATAAAACGTATATGGCTGTCTACGCAGTGCAGGATTCGGCGTAAAATCTGGGTCTGTCAGCGGCAAAGAAGACTTGAACTAATGTAATCAAAGGCATAGGATTTTATTATTAAATCAACTGGGAGAAGAGGGATTCATTTTCAATATTTCAGCCACTGATTCGGGAAGACAAAGAATTATTTAGTTACGTTTTTTGCTTTCTTTAACCTTCATTTTATAAATCTAATAGAATAAAGTAGGATGTGCGTTGTGGTGCAGTGGATATCGACTCGGAACGACAAATCGGGGATCCGAGTTCGAATCCAAGTTGAATTCCTTGCATTCACATACGCACAAATACCCTTGGGAAAGGTATCAATCCATCTCTACTCCAGTTATGGTTTAAATAATAGGACAGATTTAGTTCTATAGCCTTGGCTGTCACCAGTCTAAAGCAGAAAGTAATGGCAACCTACTGGAGGATGATCTTCTGCCTAGTCAATCATGTCTCTTTTGAGACATGGTCGCCCAAAGCGTGTATCACGTATAGCACTTAATTGACTGAACAAACCAACTAAGCTCCTCAAACTCTTGAGCATATTTTAATTTAATAGTGCTTGGTATGACGATAGACTACATCCGGCAGTGAGGCCACTGGTTGGGATATTAAAGGTGCTTAATTGCTATTGTTGCTAGGTTCACTGTTAAGGTTCCAGTCATGGATAAATAATGAACCCCCTAAACAAAAACAAAACATTATGAAAGTATAAAAATGGATTTATAATAAGAATATCAATATTAGATTTTTATATGTAAAATTATCACCAGTAATAGATATTTACAGTAAAATTACCAACAATACAATTTTAAAGCAAAATGACCAGCAATACATTTTATAGTAGAATTACCAACAATACATTTTATAGCAAAATGACCTACAATATATTTTATCTGTAGTTGAAGGCATATAGTTGTGTTCAAAATATATTTCGTTAAAACCATAAAATGTAGATTTAAGCATTAAATAACCCATAGAGATGTTGATATGCCACTAACAAAATCAACCAACCGAACCAGTTTTAACCTAAAGAAATCATTTTGAGACTCTGTTTATCTTCTTTATATTGCAAGTTCAGGTTTCTTTAGATCTCCTCTGCCCAATCCCCCCCCCAGTTAAGTAGAAGGTTTCGTTATTCATATCCCTAGTAATTTCAACAAACAACTTTTTACTTTTTTAAAGAAGAAGCACCCGATGTAAAAGCTGGGTTTTGATGTACTAAGTATTGACACTAAAACCTAGATTCATAGCTTTTACCAATTCTTGAACATTTAGTTTTAAAGATCGAGTAAAAAATATATCATCATTTATCCATCACCCCCAGATAGTGCAGCAATTTTTTGAGTGCTGTTTCTGTATCAAACTGTTTTTTTACGGGGCAGGGTTGTTAGTCCTACACCCAAATCTGGAGGACCGGTGGACCATTCTTGGTTCTCACGTTTACAGCATCTGATATTCCCAAATGGTCACCCATTTAAGTACTGATCAGGCTTGATATTAACTTCGGTGATCGGACGGGAACCGTTGTATTCAACACGATAAAGCCGTAGACGAAATATATATAGAACTAACTAATTTTCACAGGCTTTTGCTCACTAACTGACTTCCCAATTTGACTATTTCCAGAATAAAAAACAAAAAGCAAAAAAAACAAAAAACAAAAAAAAAAACAAACAAACAAATAAACAAATAAAGTTAATATTCTTTTAGATATATTGAATGGAAAATATATTCAAACCAGAATTTTAATTATGAATTACCGCAAGCAAAATATGTATTTTTAATGTATTCGATAAATAAAAGCTCTAAAAAGCCCTAAAAGATTGCAAACAACCTTACTCAATTAATTAATAAAATCATTTGGTAGATCTTAATAAAGAAAAGCAAAAATAGAGTATATAACACCATAAAACATTTTCACTGTTAATTGAAAATAACTACATCACTGTATGACATATTATATCTAATACTGCTAAATTGTTCAGTATAATTTCTTTTTGGAGTAACTGAAGGCCTTATCGGATTGAACAATGATTTGTTTTTGTAATCATATCGTCCCAAGGAAGGCATTTTTCTGCCACTGTTGAGAAGATTTGAGTGACAGATTTCAGGGAGTGTCAGAAAGAGGGTAAGAGAAAAATGAGAATACTGATGAGAGTGGAGTGGACGGAGAAAGGAGCATTAGAGAGAGAGGATGCAAGTTAGTCAGATAGGAGATGACTATTGACTTTACATTTGAATTCTTGGAGATTGTAGCTGTCGGGGAAGCAAGTAATTGAAAGGGAATTCCACAGGCGGGAATTTCGAGAAAAGAAGCTGCTGGAGTAGAATTTGCGTTTACAATTTATTGGTTTCACAGTAAAAGGGTGGGACTTATTTGCCTATCTTGTGCCTCGAGTAAATTAATTTATAGGGAGGGTACCAGTGAGCGGAGTTCATCTGAGCAGAAGCCGTGAAAGTAATTGTAGAAGAGACACAGGGAAGCAACATTGCGCCAGTGAGAAAATGACTGTAACCGAGCTGCCAGGTCGGGCTCGATCATATTACAGATTATCCGTTGGATTTTGCCAAGGACCCCTAGGTGGATAGCAAGAGCACCTAACCAGATAGGGCAGCAGTATTCAATGCACGGGCAGATGGAATGTGCTTGTACCATGCATCTTGTCCATATACAATTTGTTAAGCTTTAGTAAATTATCAATTCTATAAGGTTGTGCTCTAAGGCTTTCACTGATCACCGTAATTAATTTCCAACCCGAAAATTTTTAACCTAAAAATTATCTTTCAACTCTTCTTCTCAGAAAACCGTATTTCACGATTTTCTTTGCAACCCCAATTGCAGTGAAAAAAAAGTGCTACTGAGGTTTCTTCTTGGGTGAAGGCTGATATCAATACTTTCATACCACTCTGAAATACCAGATGTAATCATACTCTGCTTCTTGGTTCACACTTGCCTTTTTAGCCGCTATAGCCCACAGGAATTCCTTTTTCCGGCTATACCAATGTAGCACTGATCAAAATATTAGCATAACTGCAAACATTTTTTTAATCATTTCACCCCAAGCAAGGTATTCCACTGCCACTATTGCGCAAGGGGTTATATAGGGGAAGGTAAAGAGAAAGAGTGGTTAGATATAGGAAATGTCAGAAGGAGGGTGATAGACGGGTAAGGCTGATGGTTGGGTAAATGGGAAGAGTGTTTGAGAGAATGGGTGCAAGTTAGTGTGTTAGGAGGTGTCTATTGACCTTACATTTAAAATCCTAGAGGTTGTAGCCATCGGGGAAGCAATCATGTGGAAGTGAATTCCACAGTCGGGAAGTGTGAGAAAAGAAGCTGTTGGAGTAGAAATTGCGGTTACATTTTATCGGTTTCACTGTAAAAGGGTGGGATCTAGTTGCTAATCTAGTATCTCGTGCAAATTCGTACCTAGGGGGCACCAGTGATCTAAGTTCATAGGAGCAGAAGCCTATCCTCAATTTCTCTTGAGGATAACAGATACTGTAAGTTTGGATGTGCAGGTGGTGTAATGGTTAACACCTGGGAACTGGAAATAGAGTTCTAGTTTTAATCAGGTTTTTTACATTTACTTACATGCCAATAATCTTTGGAAAGATATGGACCTACACTACCGGCCATAATTATTAGGCAACCCCAGTTTTAAGAAAAAAAATAATGCCATATTTCATACTATTTTTAGTATTTATTGCCAAGTAGATAATTCTAAATTTAAAAAGAATGGTTCTTTTGATATTATTATTTTTCAAAGAAGAGACTGGCATGGGGAAGAGATCACAAAAACTGGACACTAGAACAGTTCATTTGATGCACATGTTATTGTGCAGTATTAACAAAAGAATCATTCTGTTTTCATTAAGAATTATCCACATGGCAATAAATACTAAAATTAGTATGAAATACATAATTTCTTTAAAAAAAAACGGGGTGTCCTATTAATTATGACCGGTAGTGTACCTTTTCTACCCCGGGATGGCTTAATTAATATGATTTGTGTCAGTCAATGATTATTATCTGAAATAATTTACGATCTAAAAATAATTGCTGGCTTTAGATAACCTGAAAATGTTTAGTAAGCCGTAAAACCAAGTCAATAAATCGGACGAAAACTGACGTTTCAATGTTATAGAGCCGTAAACCGATGGTTTGTTAGAAAAATTTGATAACCTGTGGGTAACCAAGTAACATTAAAGCTGTTGTGTTTTTTTCACTGTTTTTTTTCTGCAACATCTGATTTGCAGTGGATCAAAGGATCCCAAAGAGGACGTCTGATATTTAAAACATGTGGCAAAAAGAGCAAGAAGAAAAAGAGAAAATGTTGCGACTTTTTCTTTCTGTTCTTGGTAAAGCAATCTAGCAGAAGTTCTTTGACAGACAAGTGGGGTAATCTCATGCAATATTCCTAAAATTTACTCCTTATGGATGATAATGCAATTCCGCGTCTTTTACGGTTGCCGCACATTTTCAGGTGACTTCCTTACTACGCATGAAGTGACAAACCTCACTACTGGATGTCATCTTACTAAACGACTAAAATGACGCGATAACTGAAAATTACGTGTTACCCGGTTTGAGGCATGACATTCTACTCGCCAAATCAAAATCCTGTGACTTGTGAGAAGTGAGAGGCATAAATGTTTGACAATAATCAATGCTAATGGTGGAAATACTTTAATGGCGTCGTTTGTTTTAATACTTTAAAAGCAACAATAAATGGTCTCCTTCGTGGCTATCTCTTGAGGTCGAGGATGATGGCTTTGTTTTGTTTGCCTTAGTCAGTTGGGTTTATAGACTCTAAGATAGCTAACAAGATCGATTTTTGTCTGAAAGGTGCTTCGACATTGAGGACATTGTTGAGTATGATGCATTAGGCCCTGCTTGTTGTCTTTCTTTTTTAGCTTTTTTTTTTCTCTGTTTTGACTGATCATTTCGATTCGAAGATAGTCGTTCCGTTTCTGAAATATTCCTGTAAATTGTACTAGCTTCCTAGTTGTTGATGTCAACGTTATATTTCTTCATAACCTTTTATAGAACACTAGCAGTATAGCCCGGCGTTGCTCGGGTGTAATGAAAGCTTTAAAACTAATCCATGGTCCTGGAGCTCAGACTCTTTGGACGTTGGCACGAAATACTAAAAAGCAATAGTTGTTTCCAGTTAAAGCGAAACCGTAGACTGAAAGAAAAATGAATGGATGTAAGTCAAATTTTGATTTCCTGGTATCGATATCAAATAAGTTTTTTCGTCGTAAACTGAATTTTGAAGGCTAAATAAATCCTCTGAGTAAATGGTATCATGGCTGAGACTAAGAACTACTATTATATTTACTTAGAGACAAACCCGAAGCAAAAACTAAAATAAAAAGGCTGAAAAAAAATGCAGACATACAGGCAGATAAACAGACACACGCACAAACATCTTGCCTTATATATATATATATATATATATATATATATATATATATATATATATTATCGATTTTCTGCACTATTGTAAAAACTGCAACCTTGAAACTTCTAAATATCGTTTCTTATGTCTTTGTCCATGAGTGTATCAAATTTGATTAAAATAGGACCACTCCTTCTTAAACTTGATTTTTTCGATTATCGATTTTCGATATTTATCGGGGGTACCTCGACACAAAACCTAGAACACTTGCAGATGCTTATAGTACAACTGTGCAAATTTTCAAGAAAATCAGTTCAGCCATTTTGGAGTCTATAGGTAAGGGACACACACACACAGACAAAGTTCCATTTATTATATAAGTTTAGATCATTGAATCTCTTCATTCGACCTACTCTTTTCTGATTTGCTTCTTTGAGTTGGGAGCGAAACATTTTCTTTGGTAGGCGGATGCTATCCATTCCCAACAGTTGTCCTACTACATCGAAGTTATTTTTTTCAGACGATGACTTAAAGTCTACTCATATTTACCTGTTCCAGTCCGCTAGCGTTAGTCCTTCTGTCTTCCGAACTGATGTTAAATATACTTGCAAAACAACGCAGGTGAACTTTTTCAGGAAATTTTAGATATCGTCAATAAGTTGTCCAGGTTCTCAGAGAAGTTGAATCAGTACTGCCCTGCATACTAACACTTTGGTTTCTGTTCTCATGTCAAGATCTTGCAAAACTATTTATCGAAGGCGACAAAACGCTGATCCCGAGCATTTGAAACAATGTTGTATCTCATCTTGATGGTCAGTGATAAAAAACATGGATACCAAGATAAAGAAAGTGATCCAATAAACAATGTCATTCAATGATCTAACCTTTTGTAAGCCAAAAAAAAAAAAAAACAACAACAACAACAAACAAACATACAAACCTCTGCTTAAATTTAAATACTATCTAAAAGTAAATATCAAATATAATCCTAATATGGCTATGGGACAGGCTAGCCTCCCAGAGAGTAAAATACTACGCCTCCTTGGCCTTACACTCTCGGCGGACCTCAAATGGAATGACTATATTGAATCCATTGCCAAATCTGCTGCTATGAAAGTGGGCTCCCTGTGCAGGGCCCGGAAATTTTTCCCACCTGAAACTATTCTGCACATATACAAATCTACCATCCGCCCGTGTATTGAATATTGCTGCCATATCTGGTCGGGTGCCCCTGCTGCTCTCCTTGGGCTTCTTGACAAAATACAAAGGAGGATCTGTAACGCGGTTGATACTGACTTGGCAGACCGGCTGCAGCCGCTCTCACACCGGCGTGATGTAGCTTCCCTGTGCCTCTTCTACAAGTACTTTCATGGCTTCTGCTCCGATGAGCTTAGATCACTGGTGCCGCCTAAGCACGAATTTACACGAGATACTAGATTAGCAACTAGGTCCCACCCTTTTACAGTTAAACAAATAAGATGTAACCGTAAATTCTACTCCAACAGCTTCTTTTCTCGCGCTTCCCGCCTGTGGAACTCCCTTCCACAAGTCTGCTTTCCCGACAGTTACAATCTCCAGGTGTTTAAATGTAGGGTCAATAGACACCTCCTATCACACTAACTCCCAACTATTCTCACAACACTCTCATCTACCCAACCCTCATTGTCGGTTTCCTTACCCGCCTATCACCCACCCTCTGACATTTCCTATATTTAATCAGCCTTTCTCCACTCTACGTAGCTCCCTGCACAGTAGTGGCAGTGACATGCCTTGCTCGGGGTGAAACGCTTATAAAAAAAAAAAAAAAAATTAGTTTTAGTAACAATTTTTGTTTTAATTTCACGCTATCAGTCAAATAGAAAATAAAAGAAATCCGTATTTCAGTTCATAATAAAATTTCAATTTATTTTAATTCCCACTTTATCTCCTGGCTAAAATTACTCAGCGTAGATTTTATATTCGTTTCCTTCAAGCTAATTCTATTCCAATTAAACGTATTAATTAAACCCATTACTCCACACCGTAAAATTAGGATTTGATTGTCATGATAAAATAAAAATCAATTTTATAATAAAATAATAATAAACACCCAAATTTGAACTTGTCATCTTTTGCACTAATAACCATTATGCTACACGACCATCTTTTGTATAAAAGTTTGTATAAAATATGGAAAGGCAAGTAATTGGCTTAGAAAGATTGGGCTTCGTCAGAGCGAAAAAGATTCGGACGAAACCTGTTCTTTTACCTGGGTTCAAACTCTGACCTCTGGTATTACGGGAAAAAATGTCATATTCGCCTTTCAAAGGCAGACAAATTCTCTATCTCTAAACCAACTTGACACATCTGTTTCAGCTACAATATTAAGAATATACTGCCACAGTGACTGATCTACTTAATGAGCTGTCGATTTTTTCACCAATATCAGAGGTCGTAGTTCGAACCCAGGTAAATAGTACAGGTCCTGCCTGAATCTTTTTCGCTCTAACGTACGTATAGATATCGTACAGAATTAAGCTAAAGTATAACAGGACTAAATATATGATGAACTTTGATGCAGTGTTTATGTTTTTGGTAAATTTTTGATTTAGTCCCCGAAAGTCTTTACCCTTTCAATTTTTTCCAAAACAACTTTATTTCCGTGCAAATATAGATGCACTTCTCGCTCTTTATCTCATCCCTCAACCACAAAAAAGGAGGGGAAAAAAAAAACAAATACACGCAACTTTCAGCGGAAATTGAGTTCCGAAACAAAACAAATCGCATAGTAATTGTACAAAGGAAGTAAATAGGCCGAAAATTAGTCATTCAGCACTGAAGGACATATTTCAAAGGTGGTTGAGGGGTGAGATAAAGAGCTAGAAGAAGTTCGATTTTTTTCTGGTCGTTAACATCAATAAAGGTAGGTTTCTTCAATAAACAATTATCGATTTGAGTTCAGCATATAGATTTGCAAGGAAATAAGGATGTTTTGGAAAAATTTGAAGGGTAAAGGCCTCCGGGGACTAAATCAATTTTTTACCGATGTTTTTTGGTTTCCTAACTTAGGAAAAATTCCAAACTTTTTTCAAATTCTTTCTCTCTCCCTTTCTTGTTATTTTGAATATTTTGGAATTCAATGAATAAATAGCAGTTGGTAAAATAAAAGAACTTTCATTAACTTCCTCTTCTCTTTGCAGTAAAATGTCAATTGTCTCTTCGTTAAATTTTCGAGCCCACGAAATAACCTCTGTTATTCTCGATACATTCCAGTGGAAAACTAGTGAATCTCAGGCTTCGTCCAAAAGTTGTCATTTGTTTACGTACGTGATGTCATGCGAACTAATTTCGTTAGTCAACTTTCGATGCTTTTCTTTGTCGTTTCTGTGTCTCTTTGAGATTGCTGAAAGCATTTCTGTATAAAAAAATAAATAAAATGGCTTCTTTTTAACAGCACTAAAAATTATTTACACTATTTCAATTGTTCCGATTGTTGTTTTCATCTATGTTGTTATATTCACGACGTTTCGGCCTCACTACGGTCCGGTCTTCCTCAGGTGACTGGAATCTCAAACTGAATCCTTAGTTCTGTTCACCGGGATTGGTTGTTCTAGTTCTACGTGCCATGCCACTTCCTGATATCTCAGTTTCAGCTATTACTCTTTACTCAACTCTCCAAGTTTTCATTCATTTCTGCTATGACCAGGTATTGAATTCACAACTCTTTGTCACTGCAGTACTTTAACCAATGCTTTTATCCACTGGGCCTTGTGTCCGCGAGGTAGGATCATACTACAGTCGAAACGTTGATTTCCTAGTTGTAGTATCATTCCTTCATAGTTAGTCGTATTAAATTTTCAGCCAACCCTAGGATATGTAATCTTTGGAGTAAAAGGAAATTTTGACTTATTTTTAGCAATAAATCTTGTTCTTAAAACCATTCACGCACGGCTCATATCGTAATGCATTGTGCTTTTTTAAAAAGGCCACTGATGTCATAGGAGACTGTTGTCATGAAAGAATGCGTTTGCCCTTCAGTGATTATTAGAATAGGTGCTACGCGACATAGTATCATCCACGTGAATGTTAAGACTTGTTTAGGATACAATTTTAATAATGGACTCGACTTTTAATAATGGACTCGATACCGAAGTTACACAGAGAATACCGCGTCAGTAGTCATAGGAGCTCTGAGCGCCACTCAGCCAGAATAGTATTACATGGATATAATAATTCCAGCACGGCTTCACTTCAAAAACTTGTATATATATATATATATATATATTCCTTACTAATCGTATTCCTGGATTACTAACCTGCGTTCCAGTTGTATCTTTATGTTTAATATAACCTATTTTTCTATCTCAAATATTTGTTTTGTTGTTCATTATTTTGTGTGGTTCCTCACCTGGAATCCACAACACTTATCAAAGCAGGCTAACTTCTTCGATGGATGAGAGGTCTAGTATGGACTCACACGTGGTATAGGAAACGCTTTCGGCAATTGGCACTGGTCAGCATCAGTAATCGATATGGCTTGCGCAACGCAACTCCAAACACAAGGATTGTGTGTTGTGAATGATTTATTCCTTCTCCTTTATTAAAGCTACTTAAAATTTTTGCCTCAGTATCCCATCAGTTAGCCCGTACCTAGCGGGAAAATATCTCTGTTTACATCTTGCATCGATAACTGCTTAGGAGAAACTAAACTCATCCGATCAGGTGACTTCCTCTCATTGACACAAGGTATATTTCTGACGCCCGTGTTCCCATTAAAGGTGATATACATTGGGCATCACGTGATGTTTGTCTAATTATTCTCAGATATAACAATAAAAATTAATTATTTAAATGAATATTAACTAAGAAAATGATTTATGTATCTAAACCGTCTATGCTTGGGCGATCATGTCTCGAAAGAGACATGACTGACTGGGCAGGAGATTATCCCGCAGTAGGTTGCCATTGCTTTCTGCGGTAGATTGGTTGCCGACCAAGACTATAGAACCCAATCTGTCCTGCTATTTAACCCATAACTGGAAGGAAGAGACGGATTAATACCTTTCCCAAGGGTATTTGCGCGTAAGTGAATACAATGGATTCAACTGGAATTCGAACTCGGATCCCCGGTTTCTCGTTCCGAGGGTACCTCGACTAAACCGCTAAAAACAGCATAGTATGAACAAAAAAGGTCCCAAACTTAATAAAAACTAACTTTTTTCCATCAAATTGTTTATATTATTATCAAGAGAAAAGATCAAATTAAATTTTAGTTATTTTTCAAAATTTTTTAATCCCTTCTAACATGTTCGAAATTTTGGCAGAAAATGTTTTGATTTTAGTTAGCAATGTATATTTTATTTTTGCAAGATTTTTAAACCCAGAATTAATTTTTGTTTACAAATGGGTTGATCGCTTAAAAATGGCCGAAAAATTGAAAGATTAAAACAAATAAACACAAAATTTTAGATTCCAAGCGAAATAATTTTTATTTGAAATACACCAGAGTATTTTGCTTACTGGAAATAGTAAATTTAATCATTTAGCTTTCAATTAAAACTAAAATAAAAGTTTCAAGAAAACTTGTTTATTTTAAAAATTCAATTTAAAATTTAGATATCGAAAATGAGTGGGGGTATCTAAAAGTTCCTAAAATTCCTTCTTCAGGGATTTCAAAAACTGTTACTAGCGCTTCGATATCTGTACGAATGGTTATCGAAACGTCAAGGCTTCGCGATGTTTCCCTGACTGCCAACCTCTCTAGATTTTCGCCCTGTTGCCCACTAACGTACTAAAAGCAATACATAACGTTTCAAATGAATTTTTAAAAACGTAAAAACCTTTCTTAAAGCTTTTATTTTAGTTTTAATTTAAAGCTAATTAACTTTAATATTTTTAATAAGCAAAATAATTTGCTGCATTTCAAAACGAATTTAAATTGATTGAAATTATTATTTTAAATTGCTAAAAATCGGTGATTTTAGTCATATTTAAAATTCTTTCAGCCCACCGTAATTCTCTTAATTAAAAAAAAATCTTTCAAAAATAAAATATATTTTTCTGACCACTTTATATGAGGAAGATTAACTAGGTTTAAATTTAAATAATCTGATGTGATACAAATATTACTTTTAGTTTGAAATGTCGAAGTAAACTATTTTTTGACATGCGTGTTTTATAAGGTATTGACGGCTCTATTTATAAACTTGAGTAAATTCACTAAATTTTTCTACGGCGTGCATATCTATCAAAATTACTTGACCAATATAATGTGAAGGTCTTGTTTATATTATATTTTAAATACCCACTGATCTTAAAAGGGCCGGAAAATATCATAAGTAATGCTTTATTGGATTTTAGATAATTTTGCTTTAGTTACTATAATTACCGCGCTTATTTTCTGTTAATGTCATGTATGGACATCCATATTTACAACAAACGAATCGTTCTAACACACGCATAAAAAAATGCAAAATTTTTTTATAGAATACGGGGTTGTTGAATTGTAGTAAGCTTTTTCTTTTATGATTAGTAAGTATAACTTTTGCTTAAAAAACAGTATCACCTAACCAGTACAAATTAAAACAGAATCTTAAAGTATTTAAAATTTTATAAATTATTCTAATTAAAGTTAAAAATTAAAATAATTCTTTTAAAATTCGGTATTCATTGAAAATTCTTTGCTTAAGACAATGGTGTTCATACTATCAGTTAAATGCCATACGTGATATTCGCTTAGGCGATCATGTCTCGGAAGAGACATAACTGACTGGACAGAATATTTTATACGCTATGTTGCCATTAAATTCTGCGGTAGATTGATTGCTAACCAAGTCTATAGAATCCAATTTGTTCTGTTGTTTGACCCATAGCTGGATGGAAGAGACTGATTAATATCTTTCCCGTTGTGCGTAAGTGAATGCCACCAATTCAAATGGAATTCAATTGCATTACAACCAATTGCCACTAAGACGCTAAAAGGTTACAGGCTGTGGAAGAATTCGGAACAGGAACATTATTAATGCCCATAATATATGTTATTCAGAAAAGTAATTAAAAACATTTTCATATTAAATAATTACTTTTGTTGAATTTATTATTTTACGATTCAGAGCAGATTTTCGCTAACTAAAATTTTGTTTTAAAAAATGATTATTTAAATTCTCCAAAGACTTCTGCTTATAACTAATATAAACCTTAAGAAATGAATTTAGCAACTAGGTCCCACCCTTTTACAGTTAAACAAATAAGATGTAACCGTAAATTCTACTCCAACAGCTTCTTTTCTCGCGCTTCCCGCCTGTGGAACTCCCTTCCACAAGTCTGCTTTCCCGACAGTTACAATCTCCAGGTGTTTAAATGTAGGGTCAATAGACACCTCCTATCACACTAACTCCCAACTATTCTCACAACACTCATCTACCCAACCCTCATTCTCGGTATCCTCACCCGCCTATCACCCACCCTCTGTTATGTCCTATATTTAACCAGCCTTTCTCCTCTCTACGTAGCCCCCTGCACAGTAGTGGCAGTGACATGCCTTGCTCGGGGTGAAACGCTTATAAAAAAAAAAAAAAAAAAAAAAAAAAATAGGTGGAGAGTAAAAGATGCAAAAAACAAAACAAAAAAAAATAAAAATAAAAATTACCAAGATTTTCTAAAAAAGAAAGATCTCTAAAATAATTTAATTACTTTATGAATAAGTCCTGAAAATTTCATTAAAATCTGAAAATTATTTGATTTTAGCAACAATTTCTAAATCAATGTCTTTATCACCGTAAAAAGACGCTAATCATTCTTATACTAATTTATGGTCAGCCATAACAGAAGGAAAAAAAACTATACGAAAATGTTGAAGGTTCTTAAAAGGATTATAAATATAATTTTATAACCAAAAATCCTCTGTCTTTCCTGTTAATAATAGCATAAGTATTTTTTGTAAATTTTGTTTATTAAGTTTGAAGCTTTATTCCATCATTACGTGCCCCTTTTTTTTAGCGAATATTGGGAGGAAACTATTCTACTGTTTTTTAGTGGTTATTGTTATATTTGGGCGTAAAGTTCAATCTGGTTTTGTAAGCAATGGAATCTACACTAATGTAATAGCGCAACATATGAAACTAAATGATATTAATACCATAAATTTGCAGAGAAATGGGAAATGTTGTTCTTATTGATGCTGTACATAGAATGTGAATGCCAAAGGAAACCACAGCAAAATCTCACTAAGAAAAGAAAACGTACGAAATATACGTATTCCGTAAAGGGAGAAAATCTAATAATGGTAATTATATGATTATCTCGAAACAGAAAGATATTCAGGAAGAACAAATATAATATAAAAATATGATACAATATCAGTAAAATTCGTGTCTTACTAAGTAATTTAGATATTTAGCTGCTTTAGAAAAGATTTTGGTTAGTTCAATCGAACATTTCGTTCGATTCTGGTGACCTATCGATGTTTGATGACCATTCGCCGCCTTCATTTACAATAAAACAAAATGATTCTTTGATATGAAAAAAATTCCGAAATTCAAAAAACTGTTTCAGCCTTTCCTCACAGACGAAGAAAAAACTGAAGGCAACAAATGTGGCTCTACAGAAAGATGCTGAGAATTCCATGGACGGAGCGCGTAAATCTTAAGGAAAATGAAAAAAAAAAATCACTTATGCTCAGAACCAGAAAGAGACAGTTGATATGTACTGGATAGATAATGAAGAAAGAGGTCTTGGAGAATTTGACACTCACTACTAATATCAAAGACTAGAGGGATAAAAATGGCATCGAACCACCTACCTAAATGGCTTGTGTGAATGGATAGGATAGGGTTTTGAAAAGGACGAAAAGTTGCTAATGGCTACTAGGTATAGAAGGTCGAGGAGAGACATGACCATTCCTGTTCTGAAAGGAGAAAGCACATAAGAGAAAAGGAGAAGAAGATGCAACCTTAAACAACGTATGAAATTAACTGGGTGATTGCTATGTGCATGCTTCTGCTTGCATATGCGTTCGCATTTATGTGTACGCGCAGTGTATTGTGTTTACACGCACACATATATTTTTAGTCGACATAATTCCAGGTAAGGTAGTAAAGTCACTAAACCGCAAGGGGTCGCAGGGTGAGGAACAATTAGTAACGGGAAGGTTAGAAAGAGAAAAGAGTAAACAGGAGGACAGTAGGTAGCGATCAACATTACATTTAAATTTTTTTCAGATAAAAGATTGCTGGAAAGCATGGAGCCGGAAGAGAGCTCAACAAGCGAGATGTGAAGATACTGATAGCATAGAATTTACCGCTACATTTAGCCAGATCAACTGTCGTCGTCGGTCAAGACGACCATTGTTTATCCAGAGAACTAGGCGTAATAAACAACATTGACGATTTGGTGCGCAGTGACTTGCTGTGGTTTTTCTTTTGGAAAAAAATAAATTGATAATAAACCCGGACGATCGTATAACAAACGACATCAAGGAAAAGTAACCATTAAACCTTTAAACAATCACCCCTACCTCCTCCTAATGAGATAGTCACGCCCTGTCTACCATAAATTTACCAACTAGACGTTTCCAAGGCTAATTTCTCTATTCACAGTATGTCATTTACAATATTTACCGTATATGTCATTTACTAACATTCTAAAATGCTTTACGTAGCAGAGTCAGTCAAGTGTCATACGTGATAATTGGGCGATCATGTCTCGGAAGAAACATGACTTACTGAGCAAAAGATTTTCCCGCGGTAGCTTGTCATTACATTCTGTGATAGACTGGGTGTCAACCAGGGCTATACAACCCAATTTGTCCTGCTATTTAACTCATAGCTGGAGGGAGAAGCGACAGATTAATACCTTTCCCAAGGATATTTGCGCGTTAGGGAATTCAACTGGAATTCGAACTCGGCTCTCCGATTTCTCGTTCCGAGCCGATAGTCAACGCACCACAACGCACATCTATCTAGCGGGGTGTTAACTGCAAAAACTATCCCTGATCAAAATCTTGGAGTACTTGACTCGGTATTATGGTAGTGGTGGTTCGTATAGTGGCGGCTCGCTATCCAGTGCATTAAATGCGTCTGTTTTGTCACTGCATAACTGATATAAAATCTTCGTCCTGCGACCTTGGCCGAGATAGAACTCACTACACCCCTCCAGTATCCCCTGTGCATTTGGAACCCTGAGGCAATTTATAGCGAAATTCATAATCTTGTCAAATAGCTTAATACTTGATGCTTCGCCAGGGTTACCAAGGGTGTTTTTATTGTGACACCAACACTGGATGGTTTGCCTCCAGGCCCCATCATGTTATTTAACCCATAACTGGAGGCAAGGGTACCAGTGCTTAAGTGAATTCAGGGTACTCAACTGGAATTCGAACTCGGCTCACCGATTTCTCTTTCCAAGCCGATATCCACTGCACCACAACGCATATCCTTCACTAAAAGCTTACAGCGCCTGGCCTTCCCAAGCGGTCACCCACCTAAGTACTGATCAGGCTCACGTTGATGTAAAATACAGGGACATTTACTAAAAAATGTTATGTATGAACTGGCACTAATACGGCAATTCACTCTGGTATCGCAAGCAATGTTGCATTGTGGTGCTGGGGATCGACTTCGAGGGAGAAATCGGAAAGCTGAGTTCGAATTCCAGTTGAATTCATTGACTTTACTTGCCCGCAAATACCATTGGAAAGTATGAATCCATCGCTTCTCTCTCTAGCTATGGGTTGAATAGCAGGACAGATTGGATTTTATAGCCTCGTTGGAAACCAGTCGAAAGAAATAGATACCTACTGCAGAAAAATCTTCTGCCTATTCAATCATGTTTTGAAAGAGACATGATCGCCCAAGCGTGTAATATTTTCAGGACAAACTAACAATTTCTTCCTTTGAAAATTGCATAGTAAATTTACGACTTCAAATTTTGTATGGCACTTAACTGACTGATCACAAAAACAAACAGCAAATTCGTTCTTTATTCATTAAACCGTACAATTTCTTCGGTGCGGGATTAATGTCTATATCATTACACTGAAATATAAACAATTTTCAGTTCAACGTAGTTTCACATGAAATAAATGTCTTACAAAAATGGCCACATTGATGTATTAGAAGATCAAAGATAACCAGGACTTTTCGCGTAAAATATCATTATTTTTTGTTTTGATTTTTGCATTTAATACTTTCTAACGTTTCAAATTTTTTCTAGACACTTCCCAAAGAAGATAATGTGGGGGAAAATTGTCGAATTGAAAAAATTAGTGAAAGTTTACCCCCAGCGGAGAAAAGAACATCATTTCAAATTACAGAAATATTCAAATACGCCCTAATCATTTTTATTGCTGAACAGTGGCTGACAAGATTTCAAGTAATAAATTAACTATGCAACTTTCAAATAAAGAAATTAATAGCCTGTTCTGAAAATAATGTCACGTCTTTGGAGAAAGCAATAAAATACGCTCAAGTCTAAAAGTTAAATGTATTTTTCTATGATATGATCATTATTATTTTACTAAGTTTTCATTATTTTTCATACTAAAACACGACCGCACTTCATGAAGTAGGTGATTGTAACCAGAGCTTTCTTTTTTTAGATATCTCGAAAGAGTGCCATGTCATTATTGTTTTATAGAAAGATGGTTAAAAGTTTTTTTTCCGTCGCCTTTTATCACTATTTTGAATTTCATGTTGTCTTTATCCTAGACAAGTTGCCAACCAAGGTTAATAAACCTCGCCTTCTTCGTCATACGTACTCAGCCGGAGATTAAAAATTATGCTACGTTCTTAAGGCGTTGTCCACTCCACTTCCAATCGTTATTATTAGAAATGCCAGCTAGGAAACTGATTCTTAGCAAAAAGCTTATTACGGCATCTCTACCCAGAATGGCACTGTTGATTATTCGTTGGAATGAGTTAAATTCCGCCCATTAAAAGCTCTCTGAAAAAGAGCACGTCTTTTACGTTACATAAATGGGGATTTGCGTCAAACGTCTAGATTTAGACAAGAGAAAGTGTCATTCTTCAGAATGTCAATAGAAGCCAACACAGAATAAGGAGGTCAAACGATTAGGCTTGGCTATCTTATCGCATTCTCCGATTTCAATAAGGCTAGTATATTAAGAATTCCACTTGGTCAGATCACTTGAACGCTTTCTTCGAAATGGAACCTTTTACATAAAGAGAAGCGTTTTTGTCCACTCACATTGGAATTCCCTTTTCCGTCTCTATATGTGCATCTGTTTTCCCTTTGCAAAGTCGCAAGTAGTGATAATTTATGTTTCGACTATATACACAGAGTGTTAACAGTTATAAGCGCTCACTCTTTGCATCAATCATTGTGTAGGCTTAAAAAGATTTTGACAAGATTTCTGGAGATACCTTAAGATTCAAATTGAAGTACATAGCTGCTAAACAGACACACACGTGTGAAAATATATTTACACGCGCCTATATACATATATATATATATATAAGTAAGCAAAGTGTACATGCACGATATTAAATAGAGAGATATGAAAAGACAGAAATAAACTGATGTAGATAGATAGATAGATAGATAGATAGATAGATAGATAGATAGATAGATAGATAGATAGATAGATTAAAGGAAAAATATGTGAAAATTGAGAAAAGAAACAATCTTTCAAGCATAATTCTACAAATTTAAATAATAATTCATTACTGAGTATTAAAAAAATCTTTGTTTTCTTTTAAGCTGGAATAAACAAGTTATACGTTCATCGCAAACAAATTTATGCAAAAAGTGTTTATTTTGAACACAAAAGAAATAAATTGTGTTAGAATAGAGGGTGAAATTTATGTGCCAAGTTATTACAAGGAACTCCCCAATTTATGTTGTATTTTGATCAATTAATAAATAGGTACCTCCACTAAATCGCTGAAAAAACAACATAGTTTGAATAAAAAAAGCCTCAAACTTAATAAAAACAAAATTTTTCCATCAAAATGTTCATATTATTTTTAAGAGAAAATATTAAAGTATTTTAATTATTTTTATAAAAGTTTTTAATCTCTTTTAACTAAGAACCTCCAAAAATCGTTAAAAATCCGCATAAAACAGCATAGTATGAACAGTTGGCCCCAAAAGGCCCCAAACTTAATAAAACAAAATTTTTCTATCAAACTGTTTATATTATTATTAAGAGGAAAGATTAAAGTAATTTTTAATTATTTTAAAACATTTTTTAATCCCTTCTAACATTTTTGAAACTTTGTCAGAAAAGTTTGTTTCAATTTGAATTAGCGGTTAAACAAACGTTACAATTGTTTTACAATGGAAAACATAATTGCATCACCCACTTTTTGACAAACACATTAATTTTGAAATTCTCGCAAAAATCTAATAATTGTCGAATTTTAATGAAACTTTCAGTACTCATTCACCAATAAACGAAATTATTTCTGAAATTATTATTATTTAAAAATTTTGGTAAATATGTTTTTAACTCTGTTATCCTTACTCCACATAAATCCATGAAATCTTAATAATTTAATTGGCTGCAAAAAGCTTTTTCCGTTAAACGCAGGACTCATTGGTGAATATAAATCATTTATTTTGTATTTTAAATTTAACAACACTATCCGAAAATCTACTCCGTAAAGTAAAATAAAAATGCAATAAAACTCTGATATAATTTAATTTGATAAGCTTTTAATTGCTAGAATAGCTAATAATAATTAAGGACATTATAGTCTGAAAAAAATTCGATTACTAATAAAATTATAAAAGAATTGTTTTAATTTTTTTTATTATAATAATTCATAAAGTTTTTAAAATCTTTTAAAACCTTTTAAAGAACTGTTGTCTTTCATGTTTTTAGAATTAAGAATTAATAATTATATTGCCTGTCGAAAATTGAAAACTTTAATAAAAATCGGTTTGCAGAAATATTTAAAAAATAATTTAAACTTTTTTTGTGCGTTTGATTTTTTATTTATGGTAATTTCTGTGCAAATTAAAAGGTCAGAGTATTCTCCCTTACACAAAAAGAAATGAAGACAATTTTGTTGCTTATGAACGCCCTACTTTTTTATCTTTAATACGGAACCTGTCAGCACCATCTTGATTTTCGGCGCGTAAAGGTAAAAAATTTCAAATTTGGGAATAAGAAATAGTTTTATTCTAAATTTCACGCTATAAATAAGTAATATTTGTGTGAATCCAAATAATTGAACATAAAATTTGCTAATCTTCCAAAAATAATATGTCACAGATGTATATTTTATTTTTGCAAGATTTTTGAAACCGAGAATTAACTTTTGTTTACAAAAATGTGTCAATCGTTCAAAAATGGCGGAAATTCAAAAATTGAAAAAAATCTCAAACTTTTATATGTCAATCAATATAATTTCTATTTGAAATAAACTAGTGTATTTTGCTGACTGGAAATAGTAAATGTAATCATTTAGTTTGCTATTAAAACTAAAATAAAAGTTTCAAGAATTTTTTTCATTTTTAAAAATTCAGTTTAAAAGTAACTATGCTGTTTTTTTATTCACGATTTACTGGATGTACCTACTTTTAACACGTTCAAAACTTTTGGTAAAAATCTTGTTTTGATTTTTCTTAGCGGTTAACCAAATCATGACGAGAGTTTACAATGGAAAATGTAATATTACGTAAATCAGTTTGATTTTTCTGGTGACAAACACATTAATTTGGAAATCCTTGAAAAAATCATATAATTGTTGGATTTTAATGAAACCTTCAGGACTTATTCACAAATGAATGCAATTATTTATGAAATTATTATTTTAAAAAATTCCAGTAAAAATGAATTTTGTTGAGATAACTGGTTTTATTAGTTAAATGCAGGACTCACTGGTGAATGTAATTAATCTATTTTTTTTTTAAATTTGCCTGTATTTCCAAAAATCTGCTCCCAGTAATAAAATAAAAAATGCAATATAACTACGACATTATTTGATTTGATAAAATTTTAATTGCTTGAATAAATAATATAAATTAAGAACATTTCTGAGGAAAAGATTTTTTCGATTAATAATGAAATTTTAAATGAATTGTTTTCATTTTTTTAAATTATAATAATTTATAAAGTTTCAAAAATATTTTTAAAATACTTCAAAGATTTGTTGCAGTATAGTTTAAAATATTATTAAGCGAAGATTATATTTACTAATCAATAATTTTAAAAAAATATACAAATCCTCGTGCATTCCTCTTTTTTTAAAATATCTTTAACATAATTTTTAATTTTTAAAACATTTTTTATCGTAATTTCTATGTGTAACTCAAAAGGTCATGTGTTTTAATGTTTCCTCCCCTTCCAGAGAAAAAAATTGTACAAGTATGTCACTTGTGATCGCCATACACTTATCTTATTTCGCATTTGTCAAATCTGTCAACACATATGGTGGAAAGGTCAGAAAGTTGAACTCTGTTTTTAAGAAATAGTTTTATTCCAAATTTCATGCCATAAATAAGTAATACTTGTGTAAATCAGATTAATGTAGCATTACATTTTCTATTTTTTCAAAAAATAATGTGTCACAGATGTATATTTATTTTTGCAAGATTTTTAAAGCCGAAAATTAACTTTTGCTTATAAATGTGTAGCTCGCTTAACAATGGCTAAAAAATTGAAAGATTAAAAATAAAAATTGAAAAATTTTACATTCCAATCAATATAATGTCTGTTTGAGATGTCAGAGTATTTTGCTTACTGGAAATAGTAAATTTAATCACTTAGTTTTCAATTAAAACTAAAATAACAATTTCAAGAAAATATCTTTATTTTAAAAAATTCAATTTAAAATTTAAGTATCGAAAATGAGTAAAGAGACCCAAGTAATAAGTATTAATCTCTATTATTATATACAACAGCATGTTCATCAATCATGCATGGGCAAAGAATGAAACAGAAAAGATGTCTAAAACTGAACATCAGTTGAAAAAATATACAATATGCAAATCCAACAAATCTAAGATAATCAAACAAACGAATAAATAAATAAATAAATAAAAATAAAGAATCTGAAGAAAATTAGTTTAGCGAACAGTTTCATTAGATATAAAATTCCAGAACTGACAGGGTTAATGTTTTCTTCTCGTTACTAACGATTTAAGTTTCGGTTAAATGGTTGTCGTAATATGATATGTGAATCTAATACACTTCACGACAATAATTTGCTTACATGCTGCAGTATTGTTTCTGAGAATTTCAAGTCATATGGGTGAGTTTTTCTTTCTTTGTATGCAAGCAAACACCGCTATACACCTATAACCAACTTCAGTCAATATGAACTTCAGTTACCGCGATGAGAAAAACTGCAGTCTTTTACTCAGTGACAACGAGTTGTTTCTACAGAAAACCAAAATTTCTATCTCAACAGAAATATCTACAGCAATTGCTTGATTCGCATATAAAAGTGTCAATGGTGAATTATTTTCTTAAATTGAAAGAGCAATAAAAAAAACTAAAATAAAATCGACTGGAACGGCTGATTAAGGCCGCTATAGAATTCACTATAAAAGAACTTAGGGGATTTAAACTTGATCAAGGTGCTAATCCTAACCTGGAGTCGAGATAATTTTTGGAAAAAACAATCACTTCATATTTTCTTGTTTTTCTTTTATATGTTGTGTAATTGTTGTGGAGTAGTTTTCTTACTGAAGGTTATAATCGTGCTATGTCGGTTGCTATTGTTAGGAACTTGGTAATCTTCCACTGTAAGCTGACTCCTTAGTATTCGGCTAACTGCCGACTAATATCAACTGTCTAGGAGTTCTTCTTCTTCTTCTTCTTCTTCTTCTTCTTCTTCTTCTTCTTCTTCTATGTGCCCTGTCCCTTCAGGACGTAGGCGATCATGGATCTCCACGTCTCCCTATCCCTTGTGGCTCTTAGTATGTTTGCTCCTGTTGCTCCTGGCAACCCCCGTTCCGTCATCCACCTGATCAGACTCTGCAGATATGTTATCCGCTGCCTTCCTCTGTCTCTCCTTCCTTCTATCTGACCAGTCAGTATCAGGTTCTCCAGGCTCTCCTTCCTCATTGCATGTCCCAGGAACTTCAGTTGTCTCTTCCTGATGTTCAGCATCAATTTCCTTTTTGTTACCATTCTTTTTAACACTTCGTCGTTGCTTGTATGCTCAGTCCACGATATCCGTAGCATCCTTCTGTAGAGCCACATTTCGGCCGCTTCCAGTTTTTTCCTCATTTTCGATGATATTGTCCAGCATTCACAGCCGTACTGAAGAACTGACATCACGTAGCAGTCTAGCACTCTTTTCTTCGTTTCTATTGAGATCTTCCTGTGTGTTAGTATTTTGCTCATCTTCTGGAACGCGTCCTTTGCCATGCCAATTCGCCTTCGGATCTCCGTGTCGCACTTTCCATCTCCTGTTAGAACACTTCCTAGGTACTTAAATTCTTGGACTTGTTTGATTCTGTTATCCCCCACCTGTATTTGGCATTTTGGGTTGTATCTTTTGCTGATGACCATGCACTCAGTTTTCTTAAAGTTTATTTGTAGTCCCTTCTTGTCACTCTCCACTGCTACTTTCTGTATGAGATCTTGCAGTTTCCTTTCCGTGTCCGCAATCAGTACTGTATCGTCCGCGTATCTTATGTTGTTCAGGTTGTGGCCTCCAATAATAAATCCTGGTGTGTCATCTAGGGTCCTCAAAATATTCTCGCTGTATAGGTTGAACAAATCCGGTGAAAAGACACATCCTTGTCTTACGCCTTTTTCTATCTTTGTGTATCTACTGAGGTCGTTACCTGTCCGTATGCAGGCCGTTTGCTGCCAGTAGAGATTCTTGATTATTCTTATATCTTTGCCGAAAATGTCGAGGTTGCCTATCATTTCCATCAATTCTTTGTGTTGTATTTTGTCGAATGCTTTCGCGTAATCAATGAAGCATAGGTACAATCTTTCTTCATTTGTAATGCCCTTTCAGAGAGCATCCTAATCATGAATATGGCGTTCCTTGTTCCAGTGTCTTTGACGAACCCACACTGTTCCTGCCCTATCTCTGGCCTGATTCTGCTTTTCGCTCTATTCATCAGGATTCTGACAATCAGTTTTCTGAACCCAAATAGAACTCTAAATCCCTCTCTAGAACTTCTAAGAACTCCTAAGAACTTCCCAAGAACTTCTCGAGTTAACTTCCCGTTAACTCTTATTAATATAGGAAGGAGAGTTCATTATCTGAGGAATTGGTGTGTTTCACCATAACAGTAATTTAAGAACGTATGCAATCATGGCTCTCCACAACATTCCATCCCTTGAGGTTCTTAGCAGTTTTTGGTTCTTTACCTAAGATCTTTTCTTTGCCATCCATAAAAAAAAACATGTTAGTTCGGCGACTCTCTGTTTCCCTCAGTCCTTCATAATTTTAATATCTTCGCTGTGTGTTAAGTTCTCCAAACCCCATTTTCTCAATATGTGCTCCAGAAATTTGTACAATGGATCCTCACCATTTTAGGTAATTTATCAAAACTTATAAAAATGTGTTTCCAAATCAATTTTTAAGAGCATATACCCGTGACACAAAGTCGTTTGTAATGTAGGGTGCCGTCGGCTAATCAAATATT
The DNA here is from genome assembly GCA_037127315.1 of Ascarosepion bandense. NCBI lineage: Eukaryota > Metazoa > Mollusca > Cephalopoda > Sepiida > Sepiidae > Ascarosepion > Ascarosepion bandense. The sequence goes on along the minus strand of JBBBDQ010000723.1, from coordinate 2,459,659 downwards.
GCTCGATCCCTACAACCACGGTTACGCTGGTGTCGATATTATCGTTTTATTGTGACAAAGAATGTGCTGCCACATGGGTAGATACCTGGGACCAGGTGCCTTTTGATTAATAATGAGAACGGATACCACACATTGATCTCGACCTCGACACTTTTGGTATACCGTGGCATCTACGTTAAATCGAGAAGCTGTCACAGCGTTTTCTATTGGGGAGTTCCTTAAATACCTTATATGCGATTAAAACGCGTTTTGGTAACATACTTTTAATCGTCACAGTAGATGATCTCAAATGCTGATGATTTAATGTGGGTATTCTCATTTCTTTTATTAATGAGTTAACTTGAATTCTTACTTGAATAAAAATTGGGACGACTAATCACGTAGAGTTTGCTTGTAAGTGCGCCCGTGGTTCTGTAGTAGAGTCAAATTGTTATTAATAAATCTATATTTTGGTTGAATATTTTCCATTTAAGAAACAAGTTAATGTTCTAATAATTTCATTAATAAATATTGATTTTATCGGAACAGAATAAAGAAAACACTATTCCTATTTTATTTTGTAACAGAGACATATACACTTCGTCAATAAATTTTAGATCAATTATCTGTCATGAGGTTCAAAATGAGGCGGACAAAATCAGCCTTCTTGATCCTGGTTTTGATCCGAGGTTGAATCCCGGCAAACTGGACTCGCATGGAAATAGGCTGCATTTTTAGCTAACTGGCCGACGTTTCCAAATTTCATTAAGTATTTTATATAACATGACATGCTTCCGGAAATACATGTACACATTCATCAAGCAAAATGAGGCGTGAAAATTGTTGCAATGTTTTTTTATACGTCTGAATAAAATGGCTGATAAAAGAATTCAGTCGGTTCACACGCACAAAAAAATTACTGGAAATAAATGATAAAAAAATGAACAGTAAAATCTTATACTAAAAGAAAGTATTAAGACACGACAAAAATCTGTTTTAAAAAGATGTCAATTACAGTTTATTTTTCAAGAAATACAAGTACAAACTTTACTATTCAGCTTGTATAAAAGTATGATTCAACTTATTAGTCATCGGAATATATAAATCAAAGAGTAGATTCCACAAAGCGTTCACATCAATTAAATGGAAGAACAAGAGTTTATTTTGACGAGGCATATATATATATATATATATATATATATGTGTGTGTGTGTGTGTGTGTGTGTATATATATATATAATAAGTACAAAAATGGTAGGAAAAAGTGTCTTTCATCTAAAATATTTCATTTTAATAAGTTTCTTCAGAGATCTTTTAAAGAGGAATGATTTAAAACAAATTTAATTTTTTAAAATCTCAAGAGACATCAAACCTCAATCAACATACTGTCTCTATAGATTTTTTTAAACTTTTCAAAAAACTTTAAATCATTTATCTTCAAAAAACATTGAAGAAGCTTATTGAATTAAAACATGTTGAATTTCTCCCACCTGTTCTTTACTTATTCTATTCATCTTGTTTTATATATATATAACAAAACATCGCTAATCTTTTAAATAAGGACCACAAAACATTTAGCACAATTGAAGATATTACTAAATCGAAAAACAGAATCAGTTTTTGCGTTCAACACATTTTCTTGTATCGCTTTATTTTACATCAGTCAATCGATGTTGTACAATAAAAGATAATATCAATGTGTAAGAAAGTAATGTACAAATGTTTTTACAGTGCATAAAAACCAGAATCCGTTTCAAATATGTTTTAATATGTGACCGGTGTATTTTGCAAAAGACAAAAAATAAAAATAAAAAATATATACACTTTAAAAAGTTAAGGATTAAAGTTTTTATTTTTGAGATTCTGATATTTTTAGTTCGACATATGTTTATTTCAATGCCAAAAAACGTTTTTTTGTCAACTTACAATTACAGTGAACAACAAAGCTTTTGCTATGCGGGCAAAAATGTGTATTAGACAAAATTATGTGCACAGATTCCTAATTTGTACTCAGACTTGGTCTATCATGTCAGAACTTTGTATTATGTGTTTACAAATGATAGGGGACATATAAGAAATATATTTGGAATATAGATATACTGTCAATTACCAGGAGAGGTGATACTGTATTCAATTAAGTTTTCCGATTCCAAATTTATTCTCAGAATGGTTCTTGCGTTTTTTTTAATCATTTCACACCAAGCAAGTCACTCTCTTGCCACCGTTGCGCAGGGAATTACATAGGGGAAAGTGATGTTAGTTATAGGAAATGTTAGGAGGGGGTAATAGATGGATGGGAATAACGAGAATGGGGGTGGAGTAGTTGGAGAAAAGAACTTGAAAGAATGGATGCGAGTTAGTAAGATAGGAGATGTCTATTGACCTTACATTTAAATTCCTGTAGATTTTAGCTGTCGGGGAAGTAAGTAAATGGGAGAGAATTTCACAGGCGGGAGGTGCGTGAAAAGAAGCTGTTAGAGTAGAAACTGCGGATACAGTTTATATAGGTTTCGCTTTAAAAGGGTGGGACCTAGTTACTAATCTAGTAGCTCGTGTAAATTCATACCTAGGGGGCACCAGTGATCTAAGTTCATTGGAGCAGAAGCCGTGAAAGTATTTATAGAAGAGGCACAGGGAAGCCACGTGACGCCGGTGAGAGAGCGACTGCAGGCGAGCTGCCAAGTCGGTATCAATCACAATACAGATTCTCATTTGGATTTTGTCAAGAACACCGAGGTGAATAGCAGGGGCACCCGACCATTTGTAGCAGCAGTATTCAATACACGGGCGGATGGTGGATTTATATATGTGCATGTCAAGATCTTGTACGATGGTCATTCAATAAATAAGGTGAATTTTTTGTTGTAAGGACTTCTAATATAGATAGAAGCTTACTTTTTCTAAAAATAAATATCCTTTGCTTCTTTTCCAAAGGGATTTAATTTTTTTTCAGATTGAAAAAAACTTCCAGAGTTTAGAAGATTAATAAAGATGGCCGACCAAGAAGCATGACCCAGGATTGAACAGAGGTCAGTTATCAAGTTTTTGGTTGCTGAAGGGTGCAAACCAGTTGAAATTTATAGTCATCTGTGTATGGTGCCACATGTTTCAGCCCAAAAATGTCTACAAGTGGGCTAAATTGTTTAAAAAAAGGATGGAGCAGTGTTGAGGATGAAGACAGGCCTAGAAGGCCTATGAAGTGAGGTCTCCTGAGGTGATCGAATCAGTCAATGACCTCATTCAGTCTGACAGAAGGGTGACAGTGGACGATATTGCAAGGATTTTGAGCCTATCTGTTGAACAAACGCAGGGGTCATCAGTCACATGGAGTTGTCTTACATCAAGACAACGCAAGGCCTTACACAGCAGCTCAAACAATGCAGACCATCAACGAGCTGGGCTGGGAACTGCTGCCTCATCCCCCTTACAGCCCAGACCTTGCTCCTTCAGATTTTTACCTGTTTGGTCCCTTGGAAGCGTTCATGAGAGGCACGATGTTTGAAAGTTAAAAGTGCTGTGAGACATCAGTCCAAAGATTTTTACGCTGAGGGAATACGAAAGTTTGTGCACAAATGGGAAAAGTGTGTGACACTGCTGGGAGACTAAGTTGGAAAATAAAAAAAAATAAGCTTCTGTATCAGAAACCCTTATACCGAAACATTATACACATATATATATATATGTTTGGAACAGCCTTGTCTCGTATTAATTACATTATGTCAATAACAACAGCAATTAAATACAGATTGTTACCTGGAGAAATGATGCTGTACTCAGCGCAGTGAAGTATGTTGATTCCAAATTCTGTATTTGTTCTGGCATGTCAGGCTTTCTATTATACACATTTGCATAACTGGAGAAACCTTGAGTTACATTAATTATATTGACAGCAACAAAAATAGTGTCAGAAAATAGAGTAATGATACTGTGCTCAACTAAATTAAATATCTTAATTTAAAATATTTTAGTATCTCTTGAAAGGGACTTACAGCTATGTCACATTTAAACACCTGTTCGTGTAAGTGCATCGAAGTTAAGTAATATTGAAACTGGTAAGTACCTAGATGGGTGACTACTTGGAAAATTCAATGAAATAACATCTCAGAATTGAAAATCGGAGAGGCAGGTTCCAATTCCAGAGGAGTTTGTTATATTCACTTTCGCACAAATACCCTTGAAAAAGGTATGAACCCCCTTTTCCCCTCAGCTATAGGTTAATAAGTAGAACTTGTATCTGCAAAACAATAATATATCCAAAAACTCTTATGTCCTGAAAAAAAAAATTCTGGCTTTAAATAACCCGCAAAAGGTTAATAAGCCATAAAAAATCCACTATAACAAGCAAATTAAATCTGCCATACAGAGCAACAAATATTTTGCTGCTCAGGTAAAAGCAGTTTTTAGACAAAATTACGTTTACTTATTCCAAATTCATACTTAGAAGGGTTTAAGCCTGCATAGACCTTGCATTATACACATGTATATAACTGGAAAAGTGTTGTTGTTGTATTAATTACATTGGGGCAGCAACAACAAAAAAAGATTGTTACCCAGACAAATGATGCTGTACTCAACTAAATTAAATATGTAAAGTCAAAATCTGTACTCAAAATTTCCTTAGCACACCAGATTTTTGAGGTCAGCAAATAGCAAGGTAAATATATTAATAGCATATCAATATCTCTTTTAACTGCCACATAAGATCCATTCATATTAATTGTAAGAACTTTCTTGGGTCTGATACAAATGAAAAATATGTTGATTTAATGAACAACATGCTAACAGTGTATCATAGAATGAGATGTCATATGCCTCTTAAAATGCGCTCCTTACATTCTTATGTCAGTTTTTGCCTGGTGCTGTAAGCAATGATGAGAGTTTTCATCAGGACATACCTGATTTAGAAATGAGAATTGATTCGACTCATTGCAAACATAATGGGCGACAACTTTTGGTTCCAAGTTGCGGCAGCAACTTAACATTAACGAGCAGGAACAAACACTATGAAATGTAGATTATTTCTTACATGAAATAGTCTATACTTATTTGACTATACTTATTTTGCCTAATTCCTTTACTCTTTGTTCTTTAACATAAATGTACTATTTACTCATATAGTGTTTGGCTTGAACGTCCATTTGCTATATACGATAGTATTATTTTTTAAAATGCCCTGGCCCTTGATGACGGATGCGCCCATGATTCTCAACAGATTCCTTTTCTTTAGTACTGTTGAATTGCCATGGCTTTTTGGGAAAGATAGTGGAGTAATTTTCCACAGTGTGAAATCTAGAATTTTAATTCTCTTAAACTGATTTTTATCCAACGCTAAAGAGACTAGTTTGCTCTGCTGTTTTACCTATAACTAATGTAGAAAAGAGGCAAATTCTTGTCATTGCAACGGCATTAGTACAAAAGTTAATGTAGTAGATTAACCTGAAATTTAGACACTATATACTATTAATATAATATCTATCTTAAAAATCAAAAAGATATACAAATACTCCGTAATATGGTGTACGAGAACAATTCTGATTAGAGGAACGCACTTGGGTGAACTCGATTTAGTCAATAATAGCATCGATTTCCTGAAGAAAAATAAACTTTTTTTGTTACCTAGTATTATTAGAATTACAATGCTTTTTCACGGAGTCAATCTTTTCATTTTACAGTCTCACAAACTTCTTCAAATAATTCACAGTTGCTATAACAAAGACAACGCCACCTGATTTCGCAAGGACAAGGGGGACGACTCTCTTTTCGTCCCTGACAAATCATTCATTGCTTCATTGATTACGCGAAAGCATTCGACAAAATACGACACAAAGAATTGATGGAAATGATAGGAAACCTCGACATTTTCGGCAAAGATATAAGAATAATCAAGAATCTCTACTGGCAGCAAACGGCCTGCATACGGACAGGTAACGACCTCAGTAGATACACAAAGATAGAAAAAGGCGTAAGACAAGGCTGTGTCTTTTCACCGGATTTGTTCAACCTATACAGCGAGAATATTTTGAGGACCCTAGATGACACACCAGGATTTATTATTGGAGGCCACAACCTGAACAACATAAGATACGCGGACGATACAGTACTGATTGCGGACACGGAAAGGAAACTGCAAGATCTCATACAGAAAGTAGCAGTGGAGAGTGACAAGATGGGACTACAAATAAACTTTAAGAAAACTGAGTGCATGGTCATCAGCAAAAGATACAACCCAAAATGCCAAATACAGGTGGGGGATAACAGAATCAAACAAGTCCAAGAATTTAAGTACCTAGGAAGTGTTCTAACAGGAGATGGAAAGTGCGACACGGAGATCCGAAGGCGAATTGGCATGGCAAAGGACGCGTTCCAGAAGATGAGCAAAATACTAACACACAGGAAGATCTCAATAGAAACGAAGAAAAGAGTGCTAGACTGCTACGTGATGTCAGTTCTTCAGTACGGCTGTGAATGCTGGACAATATCATCAAAAATGAGGACAAAACTGGAAGCGGCCGAAATGTGGTTCTACAGAAGGATGCTACGGATATCGTGGACTGAGCATACAAGCAACGACGAAGTGTTAGAAAGAATGGCAACAAAAAGGAAATTGATGCTGAGCATCAGGAAGAGACAACTGAAGTTCCTGGGACATGCAATGAGGAAGGAAAGCCTGGAGAACCTGATACTGACTGGTCAGATAGAAGGAAGGAGAGACAGAGGAAGGCAGCGGATAACATATTTGCAGGGCCTGATCAGGTGGATGACGGAACGGGGGTTGCCAGGAGCAACAGGAGCAAACATACTAAGAGCCACAAGGGATAGGGAGACGTGGAGATCCATGATCGCCTACGTCCTGAAGGGACAGGGCACATAGAAGAAGAAGAATACATTTTGGAATGTATCTATTCAAAGGTTATCTATGAGATGTCATATGCCTCTCAAAATGTACTCCTTACATTCTTATCTCAGTTTTTGCCTGGTGCTGTCAGCAATGATGAGAGTTTTCATCAGGACATATCAGATTTAGAACTGAAAATTGATTCGACTCATTGTAAACATGATGGGCGACAACTTTTGGTTTCTACAACGCGGGAGCAACTTAACACAAGCGAGCAGGAGCAAACACTGAAATATTTCACGAATTCAGTCTTTTCATTTTACGGTTTCACAAACTTCTTCAAATAATTCACACTTGCCATAACAAGGACAACGCTACCTTTAGTCACTGACAAATGGTAAGTTAGTTTTTTTTATCACTTCGTCATAAATTTTGTAATCTATCTATTCATAGGTTATGTATTTGGAAATACCTTAGAACAAGACTCGAACCCTCTTATAGCTCGGAAAGTTGTCCTTTTGGGAACTTACGTCTAAACCATTTAGGTTATCAAAGCTATCTCAATCAGTGTTCTTACGTAAAACATTTGCTTTCAATGGCTGTGTCTTTCGGTTTTGTTTTTATTGCGTTTTCTTGGTTTCACGTTTTCCACTGACATGCAATGGAGTGATTATATTGAATCACTTACTAGATCTACTACGAGGAAATTTGGTTCACTGTGTCGTGCACATTTTACAAACCTACCATTCGTCCATGCATCAAAAACTGATGTCATATCTAGTCTGGTGCTCCTTCTGTATATCTCGAGATTCATGACAAAATTCAAAGAAGGGTCTGGCATCTTGACTTAAGTCGCTTTATCAAAGCCGTGACGGGGCTGCTCTCTATCTTTTCTAGAAATATTTTGATGGCTTTTCTTCGGATGAACTTTTCTTTGGTCTCTTGTCCACTACTAGATTGTCAAATAGGTTTACTGATGAAATATTTAGAAGGTTTTTCTCAAAAACTCTTTTCTTGATTGATTTTCTAGAAAATAGGGATGTTTAGGAGGCGCAGGTTGTACACGGTTATCCGTGACTAAAGTGAGTTTGTCGTGGTTGTTTCGTTCACAGCCCGCCTTTAAAATGTATGAACCAATCCTCTTTTTTTTATTGATTCAAAACGCATGGCAGACGGGACTGTCTTGCCTGTAAGTGACAACCAGTGTACGTAAAAATAAATAAATAAATAAATAAATAAAGAGTACAAAACACAAAAACCCCCAAAACAAACCCAAAACTCTGAATTCCAAAACCACTCTGAGAAGAAATGATACCGGTCAAGCTATCTTTGCCTAAGGCCCACTGTTGCTATGGATCCAGTATATGTGATGCCTTATTGATGCTAATAGTTTATGCGATTCGTGATATGACTGTATGTGTATACGAATATGGCCGACATAATAAGAATTTCTTTTGTCTATGATTTTCAGAAACTGGTAATTTAATTCCCCGCCGAAAACAGATCACCTAAATTTAGGGCAACACTTATTACCACAAAAAACGTATGATTAGAAAATTAATTAAGCCAACAAAAATCTATGAATAATAAAAAATTTCCAAATTAAAACTTTTACTTTTTAACACACACACACACACATACACACACACACACACACACACACACACACACACACATATATATATATATATATATATATATATATACATATATATATATATATATATATATTAATCATATTTTGGTGTGGTAGAAAAGAGAAATTGTTTATATATATATTGATTGTTTAATACTTAATTTTGGGTCCTAATAGGGTTAGACCAGTACACATTTTACTTGTTAACATATATATATATATATATATATATATATATATATATATTGTGTAGACAAAGGTCCTGTGTAGACAGAGGGAGTTGAAGTTTAAATTGGAGTTATTCGTAGAGACTACCGCTCAGCATAGATAATAGTGAGTATTTATAAGGTTTTCTTTCCCTTTTTTATTTTTTAATATCGGTTGTTGGTAAAAGAAATTTCTTATCAACTTCTCAGTTCTATTTTTCGAACGATTTGTTTTTCTGACGAAGTGTCGGTCGAAAGGCGCCTAAAATTTCCTTCTCCTTTTAAAACGAGATACTTTTGTATCTACTTTAACAATAAAAGAAATATGATCCTTATATTTAAATTGATTATGTCATGGTGTGGTAGAAATGAGAGCTTGTTTATATATATATATATTGATTGTTTAATACTTAGTTTTTGGTCCTAATAGGGTTAGACCAGTACACATTGTATTAAAAAGTGTTCTATACAATTATATTGTAGAACTTTTGAATATTTTTCTTTTATAAACGAGTTATTCCGCTACCTTGGTTTCCACAATGAGTGGTTTCTTCAGGCAATTTTTAATTTTTTTTAAATTAAAATTCGCCTGAAGAAAAACACTCATGGTGGAAACCAAGGTAGCTAAATAACTCGTTTATAAAAGAAAAAAAATATTTATTCAGAAATGATAACATGGATATGATATAATATCACTACAAAGTAGCTATTTTGTTTCGACACTTCTTGTGTCTTGTCAAGTGATGTGATCTATTTCAAACTGAATGGTTTTAAAAGATTGAAAACAAGCAAAACGTCTTTAATCAGTGAGGCATTGTTGTATGTACAATCAGAGTAAAGCAACCTCTAATTTGGAGAATATGTGAGCAGACTTAAAAATAATTTTGGTGGGGGGCATTAGTATTAATATTTGATTAAATTGAGATCAGCATTATTAATTAACTATTAGATCTACTTCATTATTTTTGCGAAATTTTTAAAAAAATTTCTAAGTTTAACAATTAATTAGATTAAGAAAGTTATTCATATATTAAACGAGGAAGAGAAAGAACGCACACATAAATAAACCTACAAACGTTCCACACATGGAAAAATAGACGAGTATATTCACAAATACTGGCAAAAAGACACATATACAAATTAGTATACCCACGCATATATACATGCACAAATGACAAAATTTTTCTTTTCTCAACTTGTTAATTTGTCTGTTAAATTTTAAAGCTCTATTTTTACACAGACTAAATTGCCATGTATTGGATACAGTCAGGGCAAATTCGTAACGTGACCAGCCTTGAATGAATGAGGTCGAGACATACACAATCATATTTTACTGCATGAACATATAAACAGAATTAGATATGTACTTACGCAAATACACAAGCTTAGAACAGAAATGTACACGACTAAAAACTCCACAGATCGTAAAAAATATTTAACCACATAGATGGAAATACACGAAACCTCTGGCATCAAATTTAGTAGATACACAATACATAAACTAAATGCGTATGCATGTACAAAACGTCACACATATGCATATATATGCTAAGCCCCATATCGTTCATATGAAGTTATGTCTGTGTGAGCCCCAGTTGTCTAGCTCGCTTGTGCGTGGTGTGTGTCTCTGCGCACGTCAATGGTTGTACAAGTGTTAATCTATGTCTGTGTTTGTATAAAAGGCATCACGACAACAAGTCAGTCAGTCAGTTAAGTGCCATACGTGATACACGCTTGGGCGATCATGTCTCTTTCGAGACATGACTGACTGGGCAGAGGATTATCCCGCAGTAGGTTGCCATTGCTTTCTGCGGTGGGACTGGTTGCCGACCAAGGCTATAGAACCCAATCTGTCCTGCTATTTAACCCATAACTGGAAGGAAGAGACGGATTAATACCTTTCCCAAGGGTATTTGCGCGTAAGTGAATACAATGGATTCAACTGGAATTCGAACTCGGCTCCCCGATTTCTCGTTCCGAGCCGATATCCACTGTACCACAACGCATTCCTCCTAATTTTCATCCTACTACCACAAAAACTTATCAATATACGCATCTCTACATATATCCAGTAGTTTAAATAAAAAATTAAAACAGTTTGTCTGACGATCGCAAAAGCTTGAAACCCAGGACAGCAAATTTACACCCATCTATCTATCTATCTATCTATCTATCTATCTATCTATCTATCTACATACGCACAGACATATATACATATACACATACAACTATATACATATATATATATGTATATATATATATATACACACATATATTAATATGCATACATATACACATGCACATATACACATACATACAAATACATACATGTATATATATGCACATTCACATATACATATACACCTACGTAAACATACATAAATATAGATATATACATGCATACATTGACATCTGAACATACATACATACAAATATGAATATATATACATGTACACACACATACATACATACATACATACATACATACATACATATGTATATACATACATCCATTCATATATATATATATATATATATATATACATATATATATATATATATATATATATATATACATACATACAAAAGCATACAGACGTACATGTAAGACATACACACGCATATATATAAATGCATACAAATACATACATATCAGCAAGTAAAGCAAATATCAATATGTCTATTCGTACAAAAGAACAAATGTACACACACACACACACACACACACACACACACACACACACACACACATATATATATATATATATATATATATATATATACACTAATATTTAGACATTAATTTGCCTATATTTGATTGGTACCTTCATCCAACTCTGACGCTCCAACAAATTCCTCTCCAGTTACACAATCAGGCACATATCAACATAATAACACTTGGTAAGCACCCAATCCAATACCGAGCACCAACCTAAACAGCCATGAGACATCTAATCCGACATCGATTATCGCGCAAATACTCGAAAGAGCCCAAACCAGTACAAATCATCTGGCCTAAGCCCAACATGTTTCCCCATAGTACCGACTGTCAAACCAACACCTAATAACTATGATTCTCAAGGCCCAAGTTCCACAAAGTTTTCTCGCTATTTATAATTCCCCGACCCCGCGAAAACCGATGTCGTGTAGAACACCACACAACCATACAAACCGCCGATCAATATCGGGTCGAACGGCCAGCAAAAAACAGTATGATAACACTTGGCGAACGACATATCCAGTAAAGATCAACCAGAACGTCCAACCCGAACAAAAACATCCATCAAAAAGGCAGTTAAAGATATTTTTCTTAATTTTACAATATTACAACCCCGATTTTAATGTAAATGCTGAACTATGCTTACAATGAACAGTGAACTCATTTCTCTGGTTTAACAGTTTAACTTTGTCCCTAAATTTGATAATTTCTAATTTTTTGTTGAGGCAGACGTAGCAAGGTGCACGGAGGGAGTTACAAGTTCGGGCCTTTGTAAGGATTTTCCATTTAACAGGGGGTGTTTTGTCTTTTTTCTTTAAAGACCAATAGTATTTGGATAAAGAAGTGCTGTATTTATAAGAACTATTACTGAAATACAATGTGTGTTGATACCAGCAAGTTTTGAACGGGTTTTTAGTAGAAAGATATAAGCCTTTATCGTATTACTATTTTCAATTGTGGATGACGTTAAAAAGATAAACTATGGAGCTAACTAGACAATTATTATGCAAAGGGCAATCTTTAGGATTTCTACAATTACATCTGCTGGTATTAGTTCATTTGTCCTTGGTGCGATCTATTTGAACATTGTCATTTACCGTGCTTTTGTATCATAATACTTGTCGAGGACTTTGTTGTTATGTTTTTTTAATATTTTTTTCTAGATTATCCGTGCAACTATAGCTAACTTAAATGTGTTATTATTGAATATTTTGCTAAGAGGTTTAGTTTTGGGAAAGTATTTGCTGATTAAGTTTAAGAATTTCTGTCCTAATTTAGTTTTAACCATCATATTGTAGAGAGTGGTAAACCAGATGATATTTCTAGATCTTTTCTTTTTGCTGTTATCATTGTCAGTAGGGTTTCTGAATTTGATATCAGCAGCCTTATAACCGCTGTTTCTAAGTGCAGAATTATAAAATTTGCTATGCTGATCACAAATTATTTTACTAGATGTTGTTGAGTCTATATTAAATAGAAGATGGTATATGATTAATTACTGATGGAGGATGGTTAGAATTAGGATTTATGTACATTGAGTTAGAGTTAGCCTTCAGGTTGGAAAGAATTATTAAGGTCCAGAGTAACATCTAAAAATCTACTTGTTTTATGTTGGTGGTTATTTCTACCCTCAGGCCTAAACTCTTTAATTCCCTGTGTATTACCTACCTAATACGATCTACCCTAATTTTAGTGGAATCTCTAACAATCAGTGAACCATCATCTCTATAAAGACCTATATTATCCGTATCTAAATCCCCGTAAGCGGTTAAATTTTAGAGAATTAAATAATCCCACAAAATCAGAGGCCCTAGCCGAATCTAGTGAACCCATTGCAATGTCAAAATATCCATCGGAGGTCTTTTTACTCTATTGTTCATCATTGTAAATCATAACAGAACTTCTACACTTTAGTATAGTATATATGTATACGCTCTCACGGCCTTATATATATATATATATATATATACTCTCGCACCATGATTGACCACTATGAAGGAATGGTAGACTTTGAAAAAACAGTAGCTACTCAATCATCTCCGCATCGTTCATTCAGTAATGAATTTCAACACTCTCAGCTACTGGCGTATGTTTACATTGTATATAACACGCTAAAGTCCTCCTTCTTTTACCGAGCGCCCATAGCTAGGAGGTAGAATCGTGGATTGGTGTCAATTCGATCGGATTTCAATCCTGACTAGACGCAATCGGATGTCTAGCCGTACTGATCAGCTGTTGTACAGCAAAACAGATCCTTCTGCGGGTGGCTATATTCATATTCTTTTAATTACGTTTACAATAAACTTTTTTTAAGAGAAAATAACAGATCTTACCAATGAATTTTGGTTCATTACCCCAAAAAGTTAAGAAGCGCTGAACACTTCTGTAAAAAGAAAGTTATTCTTTTTGCATCTTGGAATGGTCATAAGAGTATACTTTATTTTACACTCTGTTAACGACATATCATTAGCAGTTTAGAAAACTGACCGTTGAACAGAGGGCGCAGCACCACCTTTCTCCGCCTTTAGCACCCTAGTACATCCACCGACAACTTAAGAATGCTTCCATCTCATCAATTTCTCACAAGATTTGGGTCAACGAATGGAATGGTTTTCGGGTTGTTGTATGGTCGAAATGCAAACCATTTCTCCACAGGAGAATAAATTTCGTACACATTTTTATTATAATTTAATAATTCTATATTGTACATTACTGCATGAAAAAAGTAGTTATTTACAACGTATATCTAAACTTATTTATAAATGGAACTTTGTCTCTGTGTGTGTGTGTGTGTGTGTGTGTGTGTGTGTCTGTTTGTGTGTGTATCCGAAACGGCTGAACCGATTTTCTTGAAAATTTACACAGTTGTACTATAAGTGTCTGCGAGTGAAATGATATTCAGAAGTTTCAATGTTGCAGTTCTTACAATAGTGCAGAAAACCGATAATATATATATATATAAGGCAAGATGTTTGCGTGTGTGTATGTTTATCTGCCTGTATGTCTGTATTTTTTCAGCCTTTTTATTTTAGTTTTTGCTTCGGGTTTGGCTCTAAGTAGGTATAATTGTAGTTCTTAGTCTCGGCCATAATACCATTTACTCAGAGGGCTTATTTAGCCTTCAAAATTCAGTTTACGATGAAAAAAACGTATTTGATATCGATATCATGAAATCAAAATTTGACTTACATCCATTCATTTTCCTTTCAGTCTACGGTTTTGCTTTAACTGGAAACAACTATTGCTTTTTAATCTTTCGTGCCAACGTTTAAAGAGTCTGGGCTCCAGGACCATGGATTAGATTTAAAGCTTTCATTACACCCGAGCAACGTCGGGCTACACTGCTAGTACAAGTTCAATTAAAGGTTTAAAATATCTTATACGGATTTTACCTTGGGATTTTTTCTAAGGTTATTTTTTTATTTCAAATTCTTCCAGTTTGGTATAAACTGATCATTTCAGAATCAGGAAATAATATTAATCCAGCCAAATGCGCTTAATAAAGCAGCATGGACCAAATCTTAAAGTCTGTCAGTCAGTTAAGTGCCATAGGTGATACAGGCTTGAGCGATCATTTCCCTTTCGAGTCAAGACTGACTAGGCAGATAATGTTCCCTTAGTAGATTGCCATTTCTTTCTGCGATTGACTAGTTGCCAACTAAAGCAATAGAACCCAATATGTTCTGCTATTCAGCCGATAGCTGGTGGAAGAAGTATATTTGTTGGTAAGTGATTGCAACGAATTCAACTGGAATTCGAACTCGGCTCTCTCATTCCGAGCCGATATCCATTGCACCACAACCCTCATCCAAAGCTTCAGTTGTTGATAAAACATATAGCATGCTCTGGTGGCATGGGATTTGTGCTCAAGTCTTGTCTAAAGTTATTTCTTTATTTCAAATTCTTCCAGTTCATTATTTAAACTGATCGATTTGTTGGGACAAAATGAAAAATTGAAGAAGCTTGTAAAATGTCGTTTTGTGTTTGTTTGTCTCACTCTTTGCGTATTTTTTCTTCTTTTTTGAAAATGTAGGCAGATAAATGCGGAACATCCATAACGAAATTGTTAGCATAAATGCGACTGCTATGTATCTTTCAAGTTGAAAAAACTAAAGAAACAGACAGCAAAACGATCATTACAAGTGTTTCATTTATTTACGAAACAGTAAAGATGTGGCTTTCGATCAAGATTCTGTAAAAAAAAAACAATTTTTCGCTTTTCAAAATGGCAGTCTTTGATTATTATAACCAATAAAAACCAAAATTAAATTATATGAAAATAATAAACGATTAGAATAAAATCAAATCAAATCACGATATTTATACTTTATTTGAACATATTTCCTATGTACAAACCTTACCGATGTGTATACGAAAATTCGTTTGAATTTCTTTATTAACAAAATTTTTAAAATTAACAAAAGCCGTAGAATGCCATTGAATAACGAACTCAGTCAACAATAGAAAGCAACTGAATATGAGATGAAAGTAATTCAAAGAAGTTAGAAGCCAAGAAGCCGAATGTTTGTATTTCTGCAGGCGAAAGTCAATACTTCCTACGATGAAGATGAATTTTCCTTCGTTCAAGAACTTGGTTTTAAATCGTAGATTTCTCAACATGCTATCTATTGACTTCAGCCTGCAGAACTGGAACAATTCCGCAAGTTTGTGTTGTGCTTAATCTTGTCTGTATCTGATAAATTCGTTTTTATGAAATGAAGGAGGAAATCAATATATCTCCTCCTATTAAAAGAGCTGTCCTAAAAGAACAGAAAGAAAATGTTTTTGTCATTAGAGAGGAAATATACTTGCCGAAATCAGATGACAAAAATAGAAAATAAAAAGGAGTTATTCTACAGAGTTTACTTTAGCATGAGTAAAGGCTAAATAAAGTGAAAGAGAGTATGAAGATTGTATTGAGCCAATATGCTAAATTTGTGTTGTGGGACCTCCTCTTTTTCTATGATAATGGACTCGACTTGAGTATACATATACTACTGCCATAGTGAGATACGTCAGTTATAGTATGAGTACCGTAAGAGGTCCGTAAGTTACCGAGTGATACCGAAGTGCCACAGAGAATACCGCGTCAGCAGTTATAGTAGCTCTGAGCTTCACTAAGCCAGAATAACATGACACGGATATACTAATTCTAGCACGGCTTAACTTCAAAGACTGGTATATATATGTTCCTTACTAATCGTATTACTGTATTATTAACCTACGTTCCATTTTGTATCTTTACGTTTAATATAATCTATTTTTCTATCTCAAGTACCTGTTTTGTTGTTCATTATTTGATGTGGTTCCTCACAATTCACAACAGTTTGGAAGGTTCACTGCACTTGAATGACTAACATCCGAATCGAATGTTGATTCAAATGTTTTAATTTACTGACAAAAAGTTTAAATAAATATACAAACCAGGGCCAATAATTTTTTTTATGATAGTCTATAGAGTAATGCCCTCAGGCTTAGATAGTTGCGTATATACCAGAAATTGTTTTGTTTTTTGGGGGGATCAGGTATTGTCTATAATATAGAATACTAATTTTCAAGGCAGATACACCATTCCTATTTGAACGACGGGCGCCACACAATCTTCTTCTGATGACTTAAGCTGAGTTTAGTGCATCTCTTCTTCAAAATAGGTTATCCGTTTATTTTTTAAATTGATTTTAGTAAATCTCTATAGTAAAATAATTAACAATTCAAAATGTCTTGCTTTATAATTTATAATGAGCACGTGGAAGAGTAGTTTGAGCCTTCTTTTTCTACCCATTGGACTCGAATCTTATCCCCGGAAAATGCTTAAAAACCGTATCATAATAAAAATATAATTTTTCACATAATTACCTTTTTCTGTTATTGACGTTACCTTCAATTTCTGATAATAGATTACCTGTTTATTTTTTTTTCAATTGATTTCATTGCATCTCTGTAGTAAAATAATTACCAATGCATTTCTATAATGCATATAATTGCCCTATTCTATGATTGTTGTGTTAGTTTCTGGCTATTGAAAATATTTTCTTTTATTTTAATGCGTTTGTTTTTTTTAAAATGAAGATAGGCACATGACAGGGTTAGGGTTAGAATGTCCGTTTTCTGATCGTGTTCAAATTCAAGTCTTACCATCGAAAAGCGCCTGAAATCCATACCACAGGTTTATCCAAGCCTTGTGAGTGGAGTTGGGAGACAGAGCTTTTCGAACGTCGGTGTACTTCCTTCTAGTTCCACTAATCTTAACAGATGTTTTATCGCGCTGGTTTTGTTAAAACTTTTGATCACAGCAGATGATACGTTCTCTACCGGAAACTGCCACTAAGACCCTCTCAACAGAGTTGTAGTATAACTTAATGGTTGCCTCTGTGAGCGTCGAAAAAAACACGGATGTGCTTGAGAAGGCGTCTGAAACAGTGACTGCCTAGATGTCTTATCAGATCGATGTGCTCGTAAATGAATAACTGGTAATTATTATTAAAATAAAGCATTAGCAAAGCGTTTACTTTATAAATATAATCGCTGTATTTTTTTAGTAATTTTTCTTTAATCGACTATCCCTTTCTTTATCATTGTAATGCATTTCTATAGTAAAACATTACTAATGCATTTTATTATAAACATAATTTTTCCTTATTTACATTATTCGGACTGTTGTCCGCATCTTTATTGCCATGTTCTCAAAGACACATGGCCCAGTGATACAGGCGTTGGTTAGTTCAAGTGACTTGATCCAATGAGCTGTGAGTTCGATACCTGGCTATAGCAACTTAAAGAGTTAAGCTAAAGGGAGAAAACTACATGGCACCCGGAAGTGGAATCACACATGGAGTTATAACAATATAGCCCAGTGATCGAAATAAAAGATTTTTTTTTTAATCATATCACCCCAAGCAAGGCAGTGACGCCACTGATGCGCATGGGGCTACTTAAGAGTAGAATGATAGGAAAAAAAGAGAGCCGGGAACCACATCCTAAACAGGAAACAAGGGATGAGCCTCTTCACTTGTTCAATAGATGTGGGTGGAGTGTGAACCGGGCGATAGTTAAGTCTATCTACTCCAATTGAGAACAAAAAAAAAAAGAGAAAAGAAAAAAAAGTGAAAGAAGATTGGGAAAAAAAGAGAAAAGAAAACATCTTTTGGATTAACCATTTCATCTTTCCGGGTTTGCCATTCTCTCCCATTTTATATGTAAGTCATGAAGATCACCCAGTTACTCTACAATGGTTTCAGTCTTTTCTGATGAAACCGAAAAGGTCAAAACCATTTGAGTGTAACCAGTTGATCTTCCCTACCAAAATATCTAAACACTCCATATGTTAAATCTTCACCTTCCTTCAAACAAGTATTAAGCACTTTCTAATGCAATTGTTTACTCGTCTAATTTAAATCTGACCTATAACTGTTCAGTGTACATATATATATATATATATATATATATATATATATATATAGGATTAATGTAGAAAAGTTTGTCACTTAACTGAGTAGAGTTATGCTGACAAACTTTTACACATTATTTTTATTAACGCGCTATCTCTATATCAAACACGTTAGGATAAAAACCATGCTTAGCAAAATGTCATTTTATCAGTAAACCAAAAAAAACAAAAAAAAACCCAGTAATCTTGACAATATGCATCATCACAACTCAATACACACATTATATATATATATATTAATAATAAAAATATAGTTTTACAGCATGCAAAATTAATGGGTAAAAATTGTCATTATCAGAAACAGAATGTATGTAAATATAAGTGTGGATACCAAGGTCAAAACTTTGTGGTGACAGTTTCACGCTTGAATGCAATATATATATATATATATATATATGTATATATATATATATATATATATATATATATATATATATATATTAGTCATCCACATACAAGCCTGGTTAAAAAAAAATTCTAAGACCTGAAGAAGGCCTAAGAGTACAACGACCGAAACGTCATAAACATGACAATAAAGATAAGGACAACAAAGTCCGAACAATGTAAATCCTACCTCATCTCATAATTATCGACAAATACATAAGTTTTTCCTATTTTGTTACTAATTCTTACATTATTTTCTGACTATTGAACGTCCCTTTTTCTAACCATTTTTAATAATCTTCCTTTTTTTCTAATCATTTTTAATAAATTATTTTATATTATACTAATAACTGCCCGAGTATATTATTAGTATCAGTCTTGATTGTTTGTTTATTTAATGACTTATCAACTTCGTATGAGTTATTTAATGCTTAAATTTAATTTTCTTGGGAACTTTCACTACTACGGACGTGCGTTGTGGTGCAGGGTATATCGACACCGACCCTTAAATCGAGGTGCTGATTTCGAATTCCAGTTGAATTTCTTACGCGCAAATACCCGTCTCGTTGCTTAAGTTATGGGTTAAATAACAAGACAGATTGGGTTCTATAGTCTTAGCTGGCAGCCAATCTACCGCAGAAAGCAATGGCAACCTACTGCGGGATAATCTGCCCAGTCAGTCATGTCTTTTTCAAGACATGATCGCCCAAAGCGTGTATCACGCATAGCACTTAACTGGCTGACTGGTAATTTATTTATTTCTTTTAAATCTATACTTTCACATTTTTACCCCAGTTTTGGGGTTCACTATTTTCATATAGGGTGTTCTAATAACTTGAACCGATTTTAAATGTAAATTAAGTTTAAGCATCTAATGATTTTTTCAGATTTAACAACTTAAGTCTTTGAAAATTTCAACTATAGAAATATTAACAATCGAACAACGTGTTAAAGTTATCGAAGCCTATTACGAAAATGGTCGTTAAACATGGCAACAATGGCTTTATTGAAGAGCAGTTTTCAAGTTGTATCATCTCTGAAAACAGTGAAGTCAATTGGCTACCGCGATCATGCGACTTGACGCCTTTAAATCTCTTCTTTTGGGGTCACCTCAAAAGTAAGTTCTATGCCAACAAGCCAACAACAGTTCAACAGCTGAAGGATGAGATAATAAAGCATATTGGTGAGATATAAAAAAATTTGACCAACGAGTGGAGGTGCGCCGCCGAAGCCATGACGGACATTTGGGCTATATTATTTTTCACACATAATTGCCATGACTCAAATAACATGATCCAGTAGTGAAATCAATAAAAAAAATCACCTTTTGCATTGTTTCATTTGCCGATAACTTCAATTTGTCTCAATGGAATACACTTTAGCACCCTAACAGGTGCTACTACCCCTATTAAGGCTGAACCTGGGAATAACAGCAATTAAGAGGTGATTCCATGTTCCTCAAAACCTCCTGATCAGTCTTGCTGCTGGATGTAATTTGTCAATATATCTAGGACCAAAATAAAACCACTGTCTTAATATTTGATCTTTTGACCCTTCTTAGTAATATTCAATGCACAACTTATAGAATATTAAAATTGCTAAAACAAACCTTTCATTTGGATTTACAGACTTCGTTGTTTAAAAATGGTTTCTCCTCTAAAAAGAAAGATAATCAAATTTTTTGTTGCAAATAACACGAGCTCTATGAAGGATTAACAGTGTGGTAAGTGGATTGTGATTTATCTAATCTAAACTTATTTATAAATGGAACTTTGTGTGTGTATGTGTGTGTGTGTATGTGTGTCCGTTACCTATAGACTCCGAAACGGCTGAACCGATTTTATTGAAAATTTACACAGTTGTACTATAAGAGTCTGCGAGTGTCTTTAGCTAGGTTTTGTGTCGAGGTACCCCCGATAAATATCTAAAATCGATAATCGAAAAAATCGGGTTATAGAAAGAGTGGTCCGATATTAATCAAATTTGATACACACATAGACAAAGACATAAGAAACGATATTCAAAAGTTTCAAGGTTGCAGTTCTTACAGTAGTGCAGGAAAAAATATATATAAAAGGCAAGATGTTTGTGTGTGTGTCTGTTTATCTGCCTGTATGTCTGTATTTTTTCAGCCCTTTTATTTTAGTTTTTTCTTCGAGTTTGGCTCTAAATAGATATAATTGTAGTTCGTAGTTTCAGCCATGATACCATTTACTCAGAGGATTTATTTAGCCTCCAAAATTCAATTTACGACGAAAAAAACTTATTTGATATCGATACCAGGAAATCAAAGTTTGACTTCCATCCATTCATTTTTCTTTCAGTCTACGGTTTCGCTTTTACTGGAAACAACTATTGCTTTTTAGTCTTTCCTGCCAACGTCCAAAAAGTCTGAGCTCCATGACCATGGATTAGTTTTAAAGCTTTCATTACACCCGAGCAACGTCGGGCTATACTGCGAATAATACTAAAATCTGGTAATTGTTAGATTCTCACCAGCACCTCCAGAATTTGATGTCATTTTGCCAGTTGCTCATTTACGAGCACATCCATCTAGTAAGACATCTAGGCAGCCACTGCTTCAGACGCCTTCTCAAGCACATCTGTGTTTCTTCAACGCCCATAGACCGCACCTGCGGTTTGTACTGCAACTCTGCTGAGTAAAGTTTAGTGACAGTTTTCGGTAGAGAACGTATCATCTCGTGTGAGCAAAATATTTAACAAAGCAGGACGATAAAATCATCGGTTATGATGAGTAGTACAACATGATATGACATTGACGGCCTCCGAACAGTTCTGACACCCAACTCTACTCATAAGACTTGGATCATTAAAGTGAATAAAAGGTTGGATTTTTTTTTCAGTGAATCTTTTCTGTAATATCATATTTTACATATATATCTAACTTTCAAAATATAAAGAAAATATCTGAATTATCTATACGAAAATCTAAATTGCTTTCAACATTTGTCTACATTTCAGAGATTAGGTATTGTAATTATTTACACTATTTACATTGTTCAGATTGTTTTCGTAATCTTTGTTGCCATATTCACGACGCTTTGCCTGTTTGACGCTTCGACCTTCTTCAGTGAACAAAATAAAGTGTTCATACTCTCATATGTATATAATACATGGCGTCCAACTCATTTAGAAGTGTGTAAGCTATTCGCTGCATACAACTGATTTCTCAGATCAGTTATCAAAAATGGCTTCGATCCACTGAACGTAGGTCTTGAATGGGACTGGTGCTACACAATCACAAAGAACTTTACGAACAACAGAAATCGCATAACTTGAAGACTTTCAACAGCAGCAACAACTAAAATGGATAGCACTTGTTACTCGAGTAAAGAATAATGATCTAATGAAGCAATTAACTTTTCACATTGTTGCGAACAAAAAATTAGGAAGGAAGACCCCATTATTACTAGTAAGAACGACAACAGAGGACTGGAGTAATCTATTTTTTAAAAAAAAAGGGTTTTAATATGAATATTTTAGAAATTTTAAACGACAGTAAAGCTTTTTTTTTCTTCCGATGAATGCCGAATGACCTTTATAAGGAGTCGGTTAATCTCCCGGTTACCATTACCATTACCAGTCGGTTAATCTCCCGGTTACCATTACCAGTTTACATATGGAGTTATTTGTTCAGATTACCATGTTTTGGAATTTCCTTTAGCAAATGTGTAGTGAGACGTTTACCCCACACTTGAAAACTGATCTTCAAAATCAGTCGACTTAACACCGTGTTATCATATACGAATACTGGTATAAATAACATAGCATCGACAAGTGAAATGTTGGCAGTTTCTTTCTTCCCTTCAATAGAATAAATTGAAGTGAAAATAATTATAGTGTCTATAAGATGGTCCTGAACCCGATCCATTTCTTAAAAATAAGTGTATTGATGTTTGCTTGTTAAATTACTAATTTAGGGTATTAGGCCGAAAACCTATCAGTAGCATTTTAGAAATCCAGAATAGTATTGATATTTGCTTAGCAGAACTTATTCTGGAACAAGGATAAATTGGGGCATCTAAGTGAAAATCGAACTCATTTCAGTAGTCATAATTTTTATAATTAGTTTGGTAATTCGTTTTTCCACCTACAGCTGATCCCAAATTTGAATAAAATTTAATGTCTCCTTTTCGGGGTTTATAAATTTTAGATGTTTCCCAACTATTCGAAATGTCCGAATAAATATTCAAGTAAAACATCTTGTTTTCTTTTTTTTTTTTTTAAATAGGGGCAGGTGTTTTTTTTCACTCTATATAATTATTATACAATGTATTCTTAAGATCTCCATTGAATATAGTTTGCTTACTTAAAAACGTAGCTTAATTCACCAAAGCAGACATTTCGACTTTAGTCGACTGAGAAACTTTGGCATTGTACGGTTTTTGGTAAGCTGCACTTGATATCATATCCGTTTTTGAAGAGGCACTCACATAACGAGTACAGGTGGCATCTGTATCGGTGTAGGCAACACGTCGCCATTTTGGACAGTGAAGCGTTTTGTAATTGACACTAAACATAAGGAAAACGTAAGGATTCGCAGCTGAGTTAGCCGGAGCGACCGCCCCTAGAACTGAATAGAGTGTTGGCGATATGATTTTGTGATCACCATAAGACATGATCAACTCTGCCGTAAAATACGGCAAGCCACACGCTATGTACATGGCAACGATGACTAGCGTCATTTTCAGCGTCTTTATCTTTGCTTTTGGCAAAGAACTCGATTTGGTGCTTTGAAGATGAACTTTACCTGGTTTAATGCTACTCATTCGATTAGAGGAAACATTTTCGGATGCCTTCTGGGCAATTTTGAGAAAGATGCGGGCATAACATACAATGAGCATAATTAATGGGATAAAGAATACAATAACAGTGATGTACGTGAGGAACATCTGACGATGTAACAATGGTTTGTCTCGAAATGTATTTTCACAACGTTCGGATCCATTTCGTTCCACCAGCCTGAAAACAAAAAACATTGGAACTGAGGAGAGGGCTGCAATAGCCCAGCCCATTCCAGCCATTTTCCATACCTGCAAAGAAAATGAAAAAAAAATTAAGAATATGATTTCAATATACGCGTTAACAATCGTAATTAACAGAAAATCTTTTTAGAATTATCACGAAAACTGTCGAAAGTCTTTATGCATTTATCTACATTAACATTACACATTGAAAATACAGGGTGAGTCATGGGAAAGGGATGTTTTTGGAACGCTCCTTACTCCCCTTGAGTAGGGGATGGGGGTTGAGGAAGGTAGTATTTGGTTGGTTTAGTTGGTTGTTATTTGTTTTTCTTTATCGTTAGTTTTTTGTTTTTTTTGCTTTTGGTTTTTTGTTATTTATAATTTGTTTTTCTTTTCAGTTAGTAGCCATCATGTCACCGTGGAGTAGAGAACAACGTGTGTTTGCTCATGACACTTACGTGAAAAACGGTGAATCAGTGATAAAAACCCAACGTCTCTTCAGGCGAAGATTCAACATCGGTCGTCATGGTAATGTACCAAGTCGCAATACCATTCTTAAGTGGTAGGAATGGCAGTAAGAATGACTGGTTCATTTTTGAAAACTAAACGACCCGGCTCTGTCAGAAACGCCAGAACACCAGGACATGTGGATTGAGTAAGAGAGGCAATCATCCGAAGTCCCATGCGTTCTGCTAGGTGGCACTCTGCAGAAATGGAAATAAGTCAAAATAAAATATCTGTTTCCTGTGACTCACCCTGTATATAAAATAGCACCCGAACCGCATTCAAAAAATTCGTGGAAGAAAAGATGTAAAAAAATATACCTTTTTTGTTAAATATATGCTATATTTCTCTACACAATTTTTGTCAATATCAAGGTACTTCTATAACGGATGCCATCAGCCATTTTTTCACCGTACATGTTAAAATGTATAAGATCCAAAAGCCACTTAACATAAAGTTTTAACTAGTAAGAGACACACTTTATGAATATATGTGGGGAGTATAATGTTTTTTCTTAGATTTGAGCAAGTTAAGATTGTAGTTACTAGGAAAGCATCCACTTAGTTGGTGCAAAAAAGCAGCGGTTTCTGGGAAGAAGTTCTGAATGAATTGAGTAAGATATATAAGAGACTTTGAGACTAACAATAAATTACTTATTTTTAAATAGTATATATATATATATATATATGTGTGTGTGTGTGTGTGTGTGTGTGTGTGTGCTTATATGCAATTTCAGCATGCCCGTTTATATAGCGTTCACAAAGTATTGTATCCCCATACTCCGTTTAAGTATTTTAGAAATTTAATAATGTCAAACCAAACGTTTTACGTCATTTAGGGTCTCAAAAGCGTTACCTTTCAAAACCTGTTTACAGTTAAAGAAAAAAAAGGCAAAAGATGATCGGTCAAGAAGAAGATAATGTTTTTTCCTAGATTTGAGCAGGTTAAAATTTTAGTTACTTGGAAAGCATTCACTTAGAAGTGAAACAAAGCAGCGGTTTCTGGGAAGTTCTGGATGAAAGGAGTATCTAATCTTAACTTATTTATAAATAGAATTTATGTGTGTGCGTGTGTACGTGTGTGTGTGTCCGTAACCTATAGACTCCGAAACAGCTGGACTGATTTTCTTGAAGATTTGCACAGTTGTATTATAAGAGACAGCGAGTGTTCTTAGCTAGAGTTTGTGTCGAGGTACCTTCGATAAATATCGAAAATCGATAATCGAAAAAATCGGGTTATAGAAGGAGTGGTCCGATTTTAATCAAATTTGATACACTCATAGGCAAAGACATAAGAAATAATACTCAGAAGTTTCAAGGTTGCAGATCTTACAATAGTGCAGAAATCGATAATATATATATATATATATATATATATATATATATATATAAAGCAAGATATGTGTGTGTGTCTGTTTATCTGCCTGTATGTCTGTATTTTTTCAGCCCTTTTATTTTAGTTTTTGCTTCGGGTTTGGCTCTAAGTAGGTATAATTGTAATTCTTAGTCTCAGCCATGATACCATTTACTCAGAGGACTTATTTAGCCTTCAAAATTCAGTTTACGACGAAAAAAAACTTATTTGATATCGATACCATGAAATCAAAGTTTGACTTACATCTATTCATTTTTCTTTCAGTCTATGATTTTGCTTTAACTGGAAACAACTATTGCTTTTTAATCTTTCGTGTCAACGTCCAAAGAGTCTGAGCTCCAGGACCATGGATTAGTTTTAAGGGTTTCATTACACCCGAGCAACGCCGTTCTATACTGCTAGTTTTAATATATATAAGTGTCTTTGAGACTAACAATAAATTCCTTGTTTGTAAAATTGATTGAGTGACTGAGCATTCTGGAACAGTGGTAGACTTTGTAAACAGTAGCTACTCCGGCATTTACGCACTGCTCATTCGATAATGAATTGGATCACCCTAGCTATTGGGCGTGTTTATACGCGCTAAAAAGCATGCCTTCTTCTACTGGACGCTCTTGGCCTAGGGGTAGAATCGCCGACT
This sequence comes from Ascarosepion bandense, assembly GCA_037127315.1. NCBI lineage: Eukaryota > Metazoa > Mollusca > Cephalopoda > Sepiida > Sepiidae > Ascarosepion > Ascarosepion bandense. The sequence goes on along the minus strand of JBBBDQ010000723.1, from coordinate 2,432,947 downwards.
GACACCAATTCGGGCGGAGTTCAATCCTGGGTTTAGGGGGCGACCGGTGTCTAAACCGTACTGATGTACTGTGAAGCAGATCTATCTGTGGATGCCTATATATATATATATATATATTGTTTAATTACTTAAGTTTTGGTCATAATAACTCGTTTACAAATGGAGTTTTTTATCATATCATGCCGAGCAAAGCGGTAACGCCACTGATGTGCAGGGGGCTTTGTAAGAGTGAAAAGATTGGAAAAGAGAAAACCGGAAACCACATCCTAAACAAGGATGAGCCTCTTCACCTGTTCAATAGAGGTGGGTGGAGTGTGAACCGGGTGATAGTTTTGTCTATCTAATCCTATTGAAAAAAAAAAAGAAAGAAAGAAAAAGGAGTGAAAAGATTGGAAAAGAGAAAACCGGAAACCACATTCTAAACCGGGAACAAGGGATGAGCCTCTTCACCTGTTCAATAGACGTGGGTGGAGTGTGAACCGGGAGATAGTTTAGTCTATCTACTCCAATTGAGAAAAAAAAGAAAAAGGAGTGAAAAGATTGGAAAAGAGAAAATCGGGAACCACATCCTAAACAGGGAACGAGGGATGAGCTTCTTCACCTGTTCAATAGACGAATATATATATATATATATATATATATATATATATATATATATAAGTGTGTGTGTGTGTGTGTGTGTGTGTGTGTTTATATGCATTTTCAGTATGCCCGTTTATATAGCGTTCATAAGGTCTTGTATTCCTATAGACCGTTTAAGTATCCTAGGAATTTAATCATGTCAAACCAACCGTTTCATGTCATTAGGGGTCTCAAAAGCGTTACTTTTCAAAACCTTTTTACGGTTAAAGGAAACGAGTCAAAAGGTAATAAATCAAGACTGTACGGTGCATGTCTAATCATTCACCATCGAAATTCTCCAATTGCTCCCCCTGGTCGATAAAAGCAATGGACGGAGATTTCCTCGTGGAAAGTCAATTTAATGGAACATTCAACAGCGCTGTTTTGCTAATTTGATACCATTTTTCTCAAAAACGCTTACGAAATAAGTAGATGTTACTGTCCTTTACCCACCTAACCCTGCCAACACGCAAATTTCTCTCGGCATTCTGTTGCAATAACCTTTCCTCATGTTTTGTTTACTTTTCCTTGAACTTATCCTTTTCATCTTTGAAAAACCACTTTTTTTTTACAGAACTTTGTTTTCAGGATCATACCGATAAATCAAGTTCCATTCAGGATTTGTATCGGAAAGCCTTCCAGATTTTAATACTATTTATTTAAAATTTCATTGAAAAATTGTTGGCGATATGTGTGTAACGGCTTTGGTACCAAAACTGTAGAATTTTTTCACAATTTTAATTTTATAGATGAGATTGTGTGGGATGAATCAACTGATATATTTAGGGTTTCAGAAGTGAACTTTTGATGTTTATCGTCGGCTGATCCCAATTACATCTCAGATAGCATTCATTTTGCCTCACAATGTGATGTTCATGGTCTACCGGTCCATTCTTCAACACTTTGTCGTCCTTCATTAGTAAATCATTGATTTTTGGGGTTTGATTATCCCCAGAAATATTTTTCAAAACCTCCAAAAATATTTGAAGTTTTTAACATAATTTTATTACAATTTATATTGGGTCTTTTTCAGTTTTGAGATGATTCATTTTGCTTTAAAGAGGGTTGTTTTTAAACTAATGGAAACTTCAATCTATGATCTTAAACACTATTGCTTCCAGGTTTACCGTGACACGGAACGGTAGCACGTTAAAATACAGAAATTCAAATTTACTTTCCTGCAAACAAATACCAAAGCATTTGATAGTTTCTTTTTCTGCAAGCTTTTTAAATGACTCTTGTATTAAGTTCGTATTATAATTGCTATTTTTTAACATGTAAGTCTTTAAACATATTTTAGCAATGATTATATTTTATTTATTTGTGCATTCATACGCAGATAACTCAAACTAGAATTTAAATTTTGTCATTTTATACTAAAGTTCACACCGATTATCAATTGTTTGGCATTTTCATAAAAACAATGCAATTTAAACAATATAAGATACGCAGATGATACAGTGCTGATAGCAGACACAGAAAGAAAACTACAAGACCTCCTAGAGAAGGTAGCTGAAGAGAGTGACAAGAAAGGACTACAAATAAACTGCAAGAAAACCGAATGCATGGCCATCAGCAAAAAGGGCAGCCCAAAATGCCAATTACAGGTAAGGGAATCTAAAATCAAGCAGGTACAGAAATTTAATAACTTAGGAAGTGTTCTAACAGAAGACAGAAAGTGCGACACTGAGACCCGAAGACGAATTGGCATGGCGAAAGAAGCATTCCAGAAGTTGAGTAAAGTATTAAGAAACAGGACAATTTCACTAGAAACAAGGCGGAGAGTACTGGATTGCTATGAGATATCGGTTCTTTAATATGGCAGTAAATGTTGTACAATATCTTCGAACATGAAGGAAAAACTTGAAGCAACTGAAATGTAGTTCTACAGAAGGATGCTGCGGTTATAATGAACCGAGCATGTGAACAATGACGAGGTTTTGGAAAAGATAGAGACGAAAAGGAAATTAATACTGAGCATCAGGAAGAGACAGCTGAAGTTCTTGGGACATGCAATGAGAAAGGAGGGCTCGGAGAACTTGATACTAACAGGCCAGATAGAGGGGAAAAGAGACAGGGGAAAGCAGCGGATAACATATTTGAAAAACCTGATCAGGTGGATGATGGAACGAGGGTTGCATGGTGCAACAGGAGAAAGCGTGCTAAGAGCCACCAGGGACAGGGAGATGTGGAAAGCCATAATCGCCTACATCCTGAAAGGACATGGCACATAAAAGAAGAATTTATATATGCCAACTGTTTATAAGAAATTATAATGTGGATATAAAATGGGGGATCAATTCTATATCATAATCAATATGTAAGCTGATCCCTCATTTTGTAGTCATGCTAGTTTCTATATATTGATATTCTCGATTTATGGTCTTGAGCTAGTGAATTGCAGAGTGGGGTTTGGGTGGTGTAACAGAAGAAAGCGTGCTAAGAGCCACCAATGACAGGAAGATGTGGAAAGCCATGATCGCCTACGTCCTGAAAGAACATGGCACATAAAAGAAGGAGAAAGTTGTACATCTTTCTTTTAATGATGACTTTAACAGTTATAATCATTAAAGTACAAAATAGAAATACTTCAGCGTAGTTTATAAAAAATATTTCAAACTTTGGATTATAATATAGTCTAGTAATTTTTCTCTTAATTTTAGTTAATTTTGATCGTAACTAGTCAGACAATCCTGGGTATGATGATAAACTACATCTGGCAGCAAGGCCACTCACTGAGAGATTGGAAGTTTTGAGGCGTTCCACGATCCTCGAGATTGCTGTTGTTCCCAGATTCACCCAGATTGGGGGAGTTAGCAGCTGTTAGGGTCCCAGTTTTGGGCAAATAGTGAAACCCCCAAACATTCAGTAAATACTAGGAAAGTATCAAAATACAAGTATATAGTAAAACTACCAGAAATAGATTTTTATAAAAAAAATTAATATATACATTTTTGTAGAAAAATGTTCAGCAATATATTTTATAGCAAAATTATTAACAATAAGTTTTGGTAGTGAAATTACCAGCAATATTTTTTAAATTATGTTAAATACATTTTAACTCCAAACTATATCTCTAAAAAAAATACGTTTGCACTGAAAGTATAAAATCATTTACATAGTATCTGAAATTGAAGGCATTCAATTGCGATCAAAATATTTAAATTTCGGCATTAAATAACCCATAGAGGTTGATATGCCGATGGCCAAAAACGCCAAAAACAACCAAACCAAACTACTCAGACCTCTATTCAAATGTTATCAATTAATTCGTATTGGAAATAACAAAAAAGCTTTTAGCGAAACTCAGACGAGAGTAAAAGATGTGGATAAATAACTCCGCCGCTGGATCTCTATAAATAACGAGAAACACGTATATATAAATATATAGTCTTATATATCTATTCTTTGACGGTGACGCTTGAGTAGAGCTGGGAAGTGGCCGGAGAGAGTTCGCACATACAAAGGAGCTGTCGGGAGGCGTTAGCCAGTCTCTGTATCTTCAGCCAAAAATTCTAGACTTTTATATCGTCTTCAAACTTAGCTTGAGTGGAGCAGGGAAGTAGCCGGAGAGAGTTCGCACATACAAAGGAGCTGTCGGGAGGCGTTAGCCAGTCTCTGTATCTTCAGCCAAAAATTCTAGACTTTTATATCGTCTTCAAACTTAGCTTGAGTGGAGCAGGGAAGTAGCCGGAGAGAGTTCGCACATACAAAGGAGCTGTCAGGAGGCGTTAGCCAGTCTCTGTATCTTCAGCCAAAAATTCTAGACTTTTGTATCGTCTTCAAACTTAGCTTGAGTGGAGCAGGGAAGTAGCCGGAGAGAGTTCGCACATACAAAGGAGCTGTCGGAAGGCGTTAGCCAGTCTCTGTATCTTCAGCCAAAAATTCTAGACTTTTATATCGTCTTAAAACGTCTACGCAATGCTAGTTTTTTTTTCGTTTCACTTTGTTGACATCCCGTACGACTACATATATCAATCAACCACCCTTATTCTTTGTTGTATTTTATCTACAGCTGAATGTATGTATGCAGGGCCATCGCTTTTCAAGCCTGTTGTCACTTTTGTTGATCTTATCTAAGGTCAGATATATCTCTTAATTACATCCACCGTTCAAGTAAATAAATTACTGATACATATTCGAATTTTGCTAAGGAGATATTCTTCTGTGCTGATCCGGAGTACTAATGGTTAGAGCATGACAATCTGAGTAATTTCAATGCAAACAAAAAAAAAAAAAAAACTAAAATGGAGTTTACGGTGTTTTATATTATTATTATTGAGAGAGTGTGAGATCAGAACTCCAGTAAACCCAATATATCCATTATTATGTTCAGTCTGATAAGAATACACCAGGTACATGTATAAAAGTCAAATGGGTGCAGTATCATGACAGGTTTGGATGAAATCAGTTGATATCGTTGCAGCTAGGACTTAGTTAAGAAAAGCCTTAAGTCAGGTAACCTAATCGGCTGAGATCGTCTCCGATGGAGGCTGATCCCAAGTTTCTATTACCCGTCCAAAAAAAAAAAAAAATCAAATCTAGACACCCAGAAATTATTTTTTCTTAATATTCCTGATCGCGAACACATACGTGCAAAGCTTTAGCATCCTAAACGTGGACATTGATCAAAAACAAGAAACTGACAGACAAATCTATGATACTGAATGAGGTATTTATTATCGCCAAATCATAATTCACCAAGACCAAAATGCATGTACATTCTAAGAAACCCAATCCATTAGGACTGAAAAACTCTAAAACCATCTTTGATGTAGAATCAGAACATTTATTATTATTATTATTATTATTATTATTATTATTACTATTATTATTATTATGTCATTTTTCATCATATTTCGATTTCTTCTATGGTCGCACTACCAACAAAATCTGCGGGAAGACCTAAGGCAGGTCGTGGCTTGTTGTTATGGCTCAATTTCATGTTTTTTCTATCTTCCCCATCATCTCTAGCGTTACATAGACAAAGTTATCTTTAGTGTGTGGGCTGTACTTAATAAGACATTTTTTTGTATATCTCTTAAGCTGGGGTTTCCAGGGATTCTTTCAATGTGTTGGTTTGTTGCATTTTTTTATCATTCCAAGTTCACCTACTATCACTGGCACAACTCTTGTTTTCAATTTCCACATTTTTTCTATTTCAGTTTCAATTTCCAGGTCTTTATATTTTGACAGTTTTTCGAATTCCTTGGTTTGCTTTTGTTACAATCCGCTGGACAAGTCATATCAATTAATAGACAAGTTTTTTCTTTCTGGTTTTTAACAATAATGTCCGGCCTATTTGCTTCAATTTTTCTGTCTGTGTAGATGGCATAATCCCATAGAATTATTATTATTATTATTATTATTATTATTATTATTATCATAATTCAATTTCTGCGGAAAAGACCTATGGCAGGTCGTGGTTTGTTGTCCTGGCTATATTTAACTTTTTCAATCTCCCATAACATCTCTAGCGTTACATGGACAACGTTCTTAGTGTGGGGCTGTATTTAAGAAGACAATGTTTTGTATATCTCTTAAGCTGTGGTTTCCAGGGATTCTTTCATTTTATTCTTTTTCATTCCAAGTGCACTTATTATCAGTAGTACTATTCTTGTTTTCAATTTCTCCATTTTTGTATTTTCAATTTCCGGGCTTTATATTTTGATATTTTTTCAAGTTCCTTTGTTGTTATGTTACAATACACTGGACAAGCCATATCAATTAGTAGACACCTTTTTTCTTTTTACTTTTTAACAATAATGTCCGGCCTATTTGCTTCATTTTTTTCTCTCTGTGTAGATGGTGTAATCCCAAAGAATGGTAACTTCTATTTCTGTAAACGGTGCTGGGTGATGTTCATACCAGTGTTTGTTTACATATTTTCCAAAGTGTTTACACATTGTCCAGTATGAATATATGAATATTTTTATATTCATTTGGGGTAAGTACAGAACATCCTGAAATTAAATGGTCTATTATTTCCTGGCATAAGTCACGGATCCTTCATTTTGGATCCACATTATTATGTATAATATTTGCATGATAGTTCCTAGTGAAATGACTTTAGTCTTGCGCTGTAAGAAGAAAGCCTTCAGTTTCAGATGCACGTAACCATCGATGAGTATTAACTTTATCAACACTGAATTTTTTATCATGTTCTGGATATTGGCCATGCAAAGGTTGGTCTCACCAGCGTTGGCGTTCTTTCATCTGTTCAAGAGCTTTATCCTTGGCTTTCTTTTTCATATTTTTTGCTGCAATAGTTGGTTCTTGACTTCCGTTTTGCTTTTCTACAGAATCTACTAAATGTAAATCTTGTTTGTAGTTACTGCCTTCTTTTATTACTCCACTCTGTTGTGAAGAACATGCTGAGATTAGATGGTCTATTGTTTCTTGGCATAAATCACAGATCCTTCATTTTGGATCCACATTATTATGTATAATATTTGCCTGAAAGTCCCTAGTGAAAAGATTTTGGTCTTGCTGTAAGAATAAAGCCTTCAGTTTTAGACTTTAATCCAAATGCACGTAACCATCGATGAGTATTAACTTTATCAACACTGGGTTTATTATCACGTTCTGGATATTTGGCTATGCAAAGGTTTCTCTTGTTAGCGTTGCCTCATTTGTTCGAGAGCTTTATTCTTGGCTTCCTTTTTCATATTTTTGCTTTTTTGCGAATTATTATATCATTTTTCATTATAATTCGATGTCTGCTATAGTCGTACTATCAACGAAGTCTGCGGGAAGACCTAAGGCAGGTCGTGGCGTGTTGTTATGGCTCCATTTCATGTTTTTTCTATCTCCCCTATCATCTCTAGCGTTACATAGACAAAGTTCTCCTTAGTGTATGGGCTGTACTTAACAAGACAATGTTTTGTATATCGCCTAAGCTGGGGTTTCCAGGGATTCTTTCAATGTTTTTTTTTTGTTCTATTTTTTATCATTCCAAATGCACCTACTATCACTGGCACGATACTTGTTTTTAATTCCCCCATTTTTTCTATTTCAATTTCCAGGTTTTTATATTTTGACAATTTTTCGAATTCCTTGGTTGCTATGTTACAATCCGCTGGACAAGCCATATCAATTAGTAGGCAAGTTTTTTCTTTTTGGTTTTTAACAATAATGTCCGGTATATTTGCTTCAATGTTTCTCTTTCTATAGATGGTGTAATCCCATAGAATGATGACATCTTCTATTTCTGTAACCTGTATCATTATTATCATTGTTGTTGGATCGCCCCTTTGTACATAATAATGGACTCGCCAGAGTGTACATATAATCCTGCTTATAGAGAGAACGGCTGTAAGGTGCTGACTTGTAAGTTGGTGAGAGAGTTTAGTTTGTTGGATCTGAAATCACAGTTGCAGTTGTTCTGAGCTCCACTCAGCTAGAATCAGTTATCCGGACCTACTATTTCACTTCATGACTGTATATACTTATTTCCACTAATGGTGTTCCTAAATTGACTAACCTGCGTTCCAGTTTGTATATTATATTCAATATATCTTACATTTTCTATCTCCATATCTGTTTTTGTTCTTCATAATTTTGTGCGGTTCCTCACCAGGAATCCACAACAGTTATTATTATTATTATTATTATTATTATTATTATTATTATTATTCAAGCAGCTGATTTTAATAACTCGGTTTTCTTCGACTGCTTTATAATGACTACATTTGGTGTCATAAAACGGCAAATGAGCAATAATGCGTATGCAGAAAAAAAGGTTTTTCATGTATTTAAACGTGAAATGGTTAAATCAAGTTAATCGTATCAGTTCATTTCAAAGCATTACAGAAACACTTTAGATATTGCAGAAAATATTACTGTACATAAAAAGAAAGATATTACTCTAGGTGAAGATAAAACAAGAAATTACAATGTAAACGCACCCATTTCTCACCATTTTATTATTCTTTGGTCGCTACGTTTTACACAGATTTTTCTACCGTCGATTGTGCTATTAGGATCATTACTTTCTCTGTCCTTTATCTATCGTCTTTTTAGGTCTTTGATACTGTCAACAGGAAGGCTTTTTCAAGTGCTCTTGAGCGCATCAGGTGCCAACAAAAGTTTATAATAATCCTCCAGCGATTTCATAATGAAGATATGAGTCTTTCAAAGTTAGCAACTGCTTAAAACATAACATTGTTATCGCCTTAAATCTCTGCAATACCTTCTTCACATAAATACTGTTTCAAACAACTCAAGCTCTAAAGGGAAAGAATCTGTATCTGATATCGTCTGGATGACTCCCTTCTTTATTTTAATCACCTCGGTTCCAAAACAAAGATTATTCAGCATCTTCTTCGGGAGGTCCTTTTTGCTGATGATTGTGCCTCATAGCCCATGGGAAATCTTAACAACCGGTAATACTCGATTCATTTTTCATGTCTTCGAATTTTTTGGCCTGATCCTTCCCACCCGCACCGCTCCAGTTATCATCTTAGATAGTGTCCAGCTTATCAAATTTCGGTATCTTCAAATACCCCGGTAACACGATCTCCGAGAATGATTCTTTCGACAAAGAAACTGACACTCGAACCAGCAAAACAGAGGGCGAGACTTGCAAAACAAATGTTTGTCAACGAAACTAAAAATGTCTAACGCAATGATCATACCCTTTCTATTCTACGAACGAAAAACGAGGACTTTGTACCGCATATACTTCGAGAAATTAGAAAAGTTTTACATGCTGCCTCATAGATTGGAACCACAATACAAGATCGCATCACCACCACTAAAATGTTAGGCCATGCAAATTCGACCAGCATCTGATCAAGACACAAGTCATATTGCGTGGCCGTTATTAAATGTTGCAGCATCGCATTCACAAACAGCTAATATACAGAGTGCTGTTATGTGTAAAAAAATATCGAGGCCGACCAAAGAAACGATACAAAGATACAATCAGAACTAACCTTCTCTGCTGTACGTAAAGACCAAATGATCGAGAGAAATGTGGTACAGGACCGATCGCATTGGCGTGCCATTGTCTATCAAAGTTTTGCAAACGTTGCATATTGGCATTGGTCACAAGCACCAATTTTCAGCGTGATCCAGACTTTACGTGTCCAGACTTCGGATCCACTGATTAAGAAAGGGTCTTTTTCGGATTCGAAGGAATGCGTGAATGAACTTCCAGCAATGAACTTTTCTCCTTTGACACCGCTGTTATGTTAACTATTTTCACTCATCCACAATGTTTATTGTTTTAAAAAGTGATTATTAGAACTTTAATACAACCTAAATATATGAAAACGAATTTATAAATCTTAGTAAATCTTTATAGATTTATGAATAAAAATGTTTTCATATTTATTCATAAATTGATAAATGATAAGTATTACATTAATGCATAAAATTTTTAAATTTTCTATACATAAAATTATTCTTGTAAAATAAACAATCCTTTTGTTATAATAAAAACCATTGCGTGTATATATATATATATATATATATATATATATATATACGTTCTCACACCCTGATTGAGCACTGTGGCGGAATGGTAGGTAGTCGTTGAAAAAAACAGTAGCTACTCAAGCATCTACGCATCGTTCATTCAGCAATGAATTTGAACACGCTCAGATACTGGCGTATGTTACATTATATATAACACGCTAAAACTGTCCCTACTTCTATCTAGTGCGCATAGCTCAGTGGTAGAATCGCCGACTGATGTCAGTTCGCTCGGGTTTGAAATCCTGTCTAGAAGCAATCGGATATATATATACATATTTGTGTGCGTGTAAAAAATATACTCACATATGATCTGAGGTTAAGGACAGGATGGCTAAATAAAAAAAATTATTTAACTTCCTGTGATGGACTTTATGCAGACCATAAGACGAAATAAGCTTTATTTTTCCCAATCTCACCTTTTCTTATGGAAATGATACTGAAACGGACTAACATACATAATAAAAAGTCCAAGCAAAACGGTTGAATTCCCTTCATTTTAACATCTCGTGACATTGCACTACACATGAAGGTGTTCTCAAACTAAACTATTCTGTTAATCTTATTGAATGATTTGTAAGCGTTTTTATAGTTGTCAACACTGTTTATAGAGACGTAATTTCGCGTAAGCGAGTTAAATACAGTTTTTATCTTGTCTTCTTTTTATTTAACTATATATATATATATATTCCTCCTGTCTCGCTCATAGAGAGAAAAACAATAGCGAGGTACCGTTGGCTTAATTCAACAGAGAGACAATAGTGAGGCAATTCATTCTCTTTGCTACTAATTTTTAAACTTTACCACCAGCTATAGAGACTCTTACCGCGAGTTCGTTCTTTAACAGTGCCTTATTTTATATTTTCGCAATAATTTTGTCGTCGAATATTGATAATTCAGCACAGTCTTTCTGGCGCATGGTACTTCAATGTATTTTATCCAACTTTGGGGGTCTAAATCCAAATCTGGATATCATTTTTTTTGCCTAACACGTCACGTTTTTTAGATATAAATCTTGCATTTTTACAGAACAGGAAGATTGTATTCATAATTATTTGCGCCTAAGTTAATGCAACGTATTCAACTAGGATTCGTTGCACTTACTTTTGCACAAATACTTGCCAAGGTATCAGTAGCCACTTGTTACCCCTCCCCTGTGAAATCTCTATGGTCTGTTCTTCAAATTCAAATTTACCAAGCAGCTAAACTCGATGTTAATTTTTGGGAAAAGCAAGAGTTGAAGATAGTGGAACTTTCTTAATTCAAATTTCCTGTGTAAAACTGCGCGGTATGTATGAATTGTTTCTTAAATCTGTATTGTTTTTTTCCTTTTTTTCTCACTTTTTGGCGTTCATGCTTCATTTGGAAAAAAAAGTTTGTTTTTATTTATTTATTTATTTATTATCCATCTCTTTTTCCTCTAGCTATGGGTTAAATAGCAGAACATATTGGGTTCGATAGCAACCATTCTACCACAGAAAGACACATATTTAAAGAAATGATTATTATGTTGTTAACAACATGTTACAAGAGTTAATGTAAAGTATTTAATAATTAAGCATAATGAGAAGAAAATATGCACAAAATATCTATTTATTCCATCAGCTTCTCTATGGCATAAATTCCCTTCTCTTTGACGATCTCTGATGTACAGTTCCGGGAACATCTCTCATTAATGTCCAGCAATAATCTGCCATCATGTTTGAGTTCCATCTACCTTGGTAATGTTTTTTCATTATTTTAATATCTTGATGAAAGCGTTCACCTTGCTCTTCCCTCACATCACCCAGGTTCTCTAGAAACTTGTCCAAGTAACTGTGTAAATAACGTATCTTGATGCTCATTCTACATTCAAAAGCTTGAAAACTCAACAGTAGCGCCTTTATAATATCTTTGAAGTTGTTAGCTTTTTTGTTCCTTAGAAAATTATGCGTCACATTCCAAGCTCTAGCTTTTTCCTTATTCATTATTGCAACAAAGCGTAGATCCCTGAAAAGTTTTCTTTTTTCAGGTTCATCAAATATTCCTGCACTTTTCTTTTTCAACAAGAAAAGTTGAGCATATATAGCTGAAGCAATCTTCATACCTTCCATCTTTTTGAACAATGCTAGTCTTCTAGAAAGCAACACACTTCACCTCCTTGGCCTCACTCTCTCAACCAACAGCAGATGAAACGACTACATTGAATCAATAGCTACATCTATTGCTAAGAAGGTTAGGTCACTTGGCCAGGAGGTTACTTTCACGAAAATCTATCTTGCACATTTATAAATCTACCATTCGTCCATACATTGAATACTTTTGCCATATCTGGTCGGGTTCTTCTGCTATTCATCTCGGGTTTCCCGACAAAATCCAAAAGAGTGTCTTCAATGTAATCGATCCCAATATGTCAGTTTGACTTCAAGATATGCAGTGGAGGAAAGTTAATATTTTTCTATTATCCAGTGGGTCATCAATTATGCTTTTATTACCAGGCCTCGAACTGTTGCCATTCCTTCTTTACCCAGTGATCCACTGTAGACCTACTACCCCAGTAGCAGAATGAAGGTTTATCACAATCTGCATCAAATAGATTAAAAATATCAGTTTGATCATTTTCGTCTGTAGAAAGTAGACAAATTAAAGGATTCAACATCAATCTCTGGCAGCTAGACGCAGGTATTTCCTTACAGTATGCAACTGGTCGAATGACAGATGGAATATTTGGGTATTTCGTGTATTGTTTAGTTTTCTTATTGAACATTTTTAACTATGACAATGCAGAAATAACAATTATCTAAATAGTTGTTACCTCTCTCCAAACCATTGGTGCACCAAATTTGAGCTTAACATCCTTTCCTTGAGACCATGATAGCAAAATTTCTACATTGATTTTGCACACTTTGTTTGTTTGTTTGTTTGTTTGTTTCGAGGTTTAACGACATATCAATCCTTATGGGATCATTTAAGGTCATAACCAATGATTTTTGGGTAAGGTTATTTTATTTTTACAACATTTTTCTTTTCGAGTATCAAGATTCATTGGGATTTGTTTTTAAGAGCAGGATCCCCAAGTCCTACCCTTGTTATTTAACCCATAACTGGAAGGAAGGGACGGATTAATACCTTTCCCAAGGGTACCAGTGCTTAAGTGAATGCAGGGTATTCAACTGGAATTCGAACTCGGCTCACCGATTTCTCTTTCCGAGCTGATATCCACTGCACCACAACGCACATCCGTCACTATACTCTTACAGCATCTGGTATTCCCAAGCTGTCACCCATCTATGTACTGACCAGGCTCAACGCTGCTTAACTTCGGTGATTGCGCGAGAACCGGTGTATTCAAATTTCATCCTGATTACCAAGTGGTACTTTAAAGTAGGCAAGATGCATCTTTTTGACAAAGTCATTAATGTTATATCTTTGATCCTGCAAAATGAAATTTCCACAGATATAGCAGGAAATGTGGATCATTACATCACTTACTTCTTTGAGATGTTGTAGCCATAGGGAATAGACATCAGAGGTTGTACACTGCAATGTTTAAACAAACAACAGTAAATTTTTACTAGGATAAGGACAGGAATATTTATAAGAAATTTGTGAACAATTCTGATTGACTGTTAATTAAGAAGTAATCTCAAAATATTTTCTGGTTAGATTCAAGAAGTAATGCTTAAATCACTTCCTGTTTAGGATCAAGTAATAATACCTAGCTCAGCTTCGTACCCAGTTACCGCGTAAGCGGGGACTAGTGAGGGATTAATATAGGATGTGCGTTGTGGTGCAGTGGATATCGGCTCGGAACGAGAAATTGGAGAGCCAAGTTAAAATTCCTTGCATTCATTTAAGCGCAAATACCCTTCAAATCTCTTCCCTCCAGTTATGGGTTAAATAACAGGATATTGGATCTTATAGCCTTGGCTGGCAACCAGTCTATTAATGGCAATCTACTGCGTGATAATCTTTTGCCCAGTCAGTCATGTCTCTTTCGAGATATGATTGCCCAAGCGTTTATCACATATGGCACTTGACTGACTGAATAATACCTAATTCACTTTCTGGTTAGAACCAGGAAATAATGTCTATACGAAAAAAAAAAAAGAAGAAATTTTTTAACGAGTGCTCTTTGTTATTTTATAGTCTACAAATAATAAATTCTATATATAACATATATCTTAAAATTCTCAATATACTATACTATCTCTACAGTATCTTACTTGATCAGCTGATTTTTATCTGTAAATCAATTCCTTGTTAGCATTCATTCACTTAAGCTTGTCATTATAATCTTACCTGTCCAGCCAATAAGAAATAATTAAATCAGACATCATATAAAAAACAATGTAATTTATAAAAAATGTATTGAACTAAAAACTTGTCATCCTACATATGACAATCTACAGCCAAAATGTCTTCAAACTGTGATGAAAGTGCTGGTCATTTTTGGCAAAAATGCATAAAGATATAGTATACTGATATCACAAAAATGTGATGTAATAGAGAAAATCTGAGTCCAGATTTGGATTCAGCACCCCAAAATCAGTCGAAGAAAGCTCTATTTCTTCAGTGCAAGAAAAATTTATTGACCAGTGTAATAAAGATCATTATATATGTATATATATATATATATATATATATATATATATATATATATATATATATATATGATCTTTATTACACTGGTCAATATATATATATATATATATATATATATAAATATATATATATATATATATATATATATATATATATATATAAAAACTTATTGCTATACTCGTTCCGAAAAACGTCCGAGTGCATACGCAGAAGGAAAAAATGGTAATAAGAAAAGAACTGGCTAAGCACTTGAACATCAGTCAAAGTACGTAGCCCAAAGAAAAAAAACCGAGACTAGTAACCTAAAACAAAATACGCTCAATACGTAAGTAGAGCAAACAAAGTAAATTTACTCAGTTTACTTGACTATATATATATATATATATATATATATATATAGAGTATCTTACATTAAGTCATGAGAAAAAATAACCCAGGAGGAATATATATATATATATATATATATATATATATATATATATATATATTCCTCCTGGGTTATTTTTTCTCATGACTTAATGTAAGATACTCTGTAGTAGGCATATCAATATACACGTTGCCGTAATTTTAGACAACATATCGAAATAAATATTTTGTTATCATTTTTGACGGTACCGGCATAACCGTATAATAAATAAAAAGTGAATAATATTTTTCTTGTCAATTCTCAAGAACAAAAAAACGCATAAATTCACTTTCATCATATGTCTAAGTTTTATTACAATTCTAATCATCGCTTTTTGATACAATGAACATTACCGAGAAGCGTAAGTGGGTGAAATAATGGCGGGGTCAACGGAAAAAATCGTCCTTTTGACGCATCGTAATTTTTTTTGTTTTTGTTTTGTGTGTGTGTGTGAGTGTGTGTGTGTGTGTGTGTGAGTGTGTGTGTGTGTGTGTGTGTGTGTGTGTTTGTTTTTATGTATCTTTTTGCGCGCACGAAGGGCCAAGTTTGCTGAACTTTCTTTCAGTTACCTCTTTTTTCTGTAATTTTTCTCTAGAGATAGGAATGTTTTCAGTTGTATTTAGTTATGGATCAGCTGGTACCAACGAACGTCGCTGGTACCGACGAACGTCGCTGGTAACGACGAACGTCGCTGGTGTAGTGAACAAAATAAATTGTAGATTTAAAAATTCAAATCTGACTCACTGTTAGAAATAAACGAATTTTCTCGAATTTACAACGTTTGCTTAACTCACACAAAATTCGCAAAATTTCACACCTCGATGCAAAATGTTCGTCGTGAATTCCAAAACGAAATAAAAAAACGAGCAAGCTCGGCCGTCGCATCAGTGTCAAGATGAGGAGCGTAATTAACACGTACGCTTGACTCACGTCAAACGATCGCTATTATTACCACACTCTTTCTCTCTCACCTCCTACCTTTCACCATCCAGACTGAGCGATAACTCCAAAGACACTTCTATCCAACGACAACGATCATACATACATACATACATACATACATACATACATACGTTCCTAGCTACGTACACATAAAGTCTTTCCAACAAGTTACTACTACGAACTCTCTTGATACCCTTAATCTCTTAATACTATTTTTCTTGGAACATTTAATTTCTACCAACTCATGTTATTCTTTTCTACCAATAAATTTCTATTCAAGCATGTAAAAGGTATACTTTTATTCTTCCAAAAATCCACACATCCCAATCTACAAGCTTCTGATGATTACGAATAAATCTGTAGTTGTAGGGAGTTTGGTTATATTTCACACAAGGCCAATTTAATAAAGTTTGACCATCTCCCTATAGCTCCACTGGTACTGACGAACGTCACTGGTACATCGTTATGATAATCCCTTTACAGCACTATAATAATAATAATGTCATTTTACTCAATAAAATCATTATAGATATGACCGAGGAACAAGTGATCGTATCAGGTGAGATTATATCTTATACAATTAGCATCACAGAGTCCTTAACTTTGCATATAAGTCAAAGGGTAATGTTTTAACCATTTAAAAAAAATGGGTTTTTCATATGCCGTCAAATACTGAAAATAGATAAGAGGCAAAAAGAGCACCATTTCATTAGGGGTCGCGATCTAGTCTCTCAGTCATTATTACTACCGAGCTTTTGATACTGACTGTGTGTCCGGAAATTTCAACCTTGAGCCAAAGTAATATTATCAAACATTTTTCTCACCTTGAAGTTATGATTACAAAGCTAGTTTCGAAAATTTCAACCGCTCTATCTTGAATTCGACACGTACTGAGTCTTCATACATTGTGTTGTGGATTCCGGGGGAAGAACCGCACAAAACAATGAACAACCAAAACAGATATTGAGATAGAAAAGTAGGTTATATTGAACGTAATATACAAACTTGAACGCAGGTTAGTAAATCCAGGAATACTATTAGTAAGAAATAATATATTCAAATCTTGAAGTGAAGTCGTTGGAAATAGTATATCCGTGTATCTTATTCTAGCTGAGTGGAGCTCAGAGCTATTCTGACTTCTGATGCGTTAGTCTCTGGGTAACTTCGGTATTTCTCGGTAACTCACGTATCAGTTCCGGTACTCTCCGATAACTCTACGAATCTCTACTATAACTATCTGGCAGCGGCCGCATCTCAATATGGCAGGAGTATATGTATACTCAAGTCGAGTCCATTATCATATACAAGGGGGAGATCTCACAACACTTTGTTGTTTGAGTGTGAGTATATCTAAATTTAAACACAAAACCGATTTTCCTACAGGTTAGATCCTAAAACACTGCCGGATTATCCGTTTTATCAGTCACGTATTAACGATTCCAAAATACACCTCTTATCTACTAATTATGTTTCCCTCGTATCTCAGCAGCACCAATGGCTGATATTTTCTCCCATTTAATGTAAATTAAATGATTGAATTAGTCTGGCGATCTCGTGAAATTCAAATTCTTGCTCGTAATGTTGCCAGACAATTGGTGATGCATAAGAAAGTAACGTGAAATAGGCTCATCTAACTTTTTATTCCCCACCAGAATTGACCAAGTCGCAAGAGAATTCAATAAAACGTATTAGTTTCTGAAATGAATGCCATCCTTGACTACGAACTATTAGCTATATACAACCACTTTCTCGGATGAACAATTAAAAATGGCTTCATCTTCTATCGATTAAAGAAGACAATCATTCATCAGGCCTTGCTGACTGGTGCTACAGAATCACAAATAAAGAACTTGACCAAATAACAAATATGGCGTCACTTGAAGACTTCCGACAACAGTAATTAAAATGGACAGCACATTTGACTGAAAGCGAAAATAATCATATAATCATATGATTAACATTTCACACTAACTTAAAACTTTAAGAAGAAAACTCTTATCAATACCCGCCATGACATTTACATGGCGGCAAACCATCGTCATTCTTTTCCTATTCTATTCGTGAGAAGTAAGTTCCACTTAAACAGTTTCTTCCAACAAAGCACGGCCGTATGAAACTGACTCCCAAGGGAATGTTTCCCCGATCCCTGCAATCTTGAACTGTTCAAGTTTAGGGTTATCCGTTATCTTTATCTCTTATCTACGTAAACAGTATCTTATTCTATAACCCTCAACCTCGATTGGTCCACAACCTTGTACAGGGGAATCCTCACTGTGAAAAAAAAAAAAAAAAAAAAAAAGAAGAAAAGAAGTGTGGATAATAATACAGTCTTTCTTTTGCTTCATTCTTTCCACTCCGGATTAATTTTTTTTCTTTGTTTTTTTTACTCTCGTTTGAGAAACCCCTCTCTGAATGACTATTCCGTGTTCGTCATTTCAGAGGATTTAACGTACTCGCCACACTTGGCAATGCCGTTAAGGGAAAACTATTTAACCCATAACAGAAGTAATAAGAAACGGATTAATACCTTTCCCAAAGGTATTTGAACGGAAGTCAAAGCAGCGAATTCAACTGGAATTCAAACTCGGCTCACCGGTTTTTAGATCCAAGCCTATATCCACTGCACCACAACGCATATACTTTCATCTCACCCACTTTTAAAGACTGCATTCCTTATTTCCGTCAGTTTTAACCTTTACTGTCAGGTTCAGCCATGTTGCTTTTCACGTTGTAACAACCCATCATGATTCCGTTCGTATTCCACTAGCAAGAAGTAAGTTCTACTCGAACAGCTCCTTTCTTCTTTGTAGGAGCGACACACAAGAAGGCATTTTAGCAATCACTATCATCTAAACATGTTCAAGTCTAGGGTTAACCGTTGTCTTCCTCTTCTATCCGCATAAACTGTCTCTTACATTGGAAACCTTTACCTCATGCATCCTAGGTGTGTTAATCCTGCTTCCTCCCAGACGGAGAAAGTTTCATTGGGATTTGTTTAAGGGCATGTTCCCAAATATATATATATATATATATATATATATATATATATATATATATATCAGGTCGGTGCAATAGTTTTTGACAGTTTGTAAAATGGGCATTTTAAATCATTGTAATTTATTTTATGCATATTGTTATTACTAAAAAATATCACCATTATTAATTTATAACATTTTCTTTCAGATTATTAAATCATCATTCATATTTTCTGCAATATTCTCACCCATGTTCTCCAGAGAACATGCGACAACGTGTTTCTTGTTGCGAATCTTTGCTTTCACAACACCTGCAGACATTATTTTGGGGTAGGCTTGTCACAGGTGATGAGAAGTGCCATCTTGTCCTATCCTGTATATCCTTCTGACCTAGCTCCCTCGAGTTATCACTTATTTCGAGGATCACAAAATCATTTACATGGCCTTAGGTTAACATCACTAGAGATGACTGAACATGAGTTCAATATTTCACATCAAAACCTAAAGAATTTTACAAGCGAGGCATTTTAAGCTCGTTGACAGATGGAATGAAGTTATAGAGAGTAAAAATCTTTTTTGTTATGAATAAACACTTTCAAAACAGTTTTTCATTTTCAAGATGAAATTTTAAATCGGCAAAAACTTTTGCACCGACCTGGTATATATATATATATATATATATATATATATATATATATATATATATATATAGTCTTGTATCAATTGTTCATTGCGACATGGAAATTTCTATGTTTCGAGATCATCATCATCAGGCAATGTTGATGTAGTTGTGCAGATGATTTGCATTTAAATGACAAAGTCTTTTGGTTGTTTTTTGTGGCTAATCAGAATGTAGATTCACTTTGGGATTTGACCCCTAAGAATATATACTAACCAACTTTTTTTTCCCTTCAACCTACTCTGCCCTTTTTTGTTTTCCCTCCTTAATGTTTAACCTGCCATTAATCTGATCTTATCATTGTCTCTTCATTCCTTTCAGTTTTATTACCTTTAATGTGATATTTCCATTGAGTACCAATCCTATATTCCTTTACTTATCATTTTTAGACCATCTGTTTATTTGCTGTAAAGTTTTTTTGGAAAAGAAAAGATTTTTTAAAACCTAAACTATAATTCTTTTTCGTCTATCTATATATTTGTTGTAAAGTTTTTTTTTATATAAAAAGGGAAAATTTATTTAAAAAAATATATTCTTTGTTCTAATTAATTTTTATTTAGTTCATCAGTGATTATTTTTCTCATGCACGTGTTGGTTATATGCCTGCTATTTCATTTAGTTTTTATCCATTTTCTAAGGTGAATAATTTACAATGTCTACATATGACATTAATTTTGTTGCGTTTATTCAATAAACTTTTATTCTTAAGGGATTTAATAATAAATAGTTTTTCGTATAAGCATAATGATCATGGTTCATTTAAGAACTTACATTCTTTAGGTTCTTTTAGAATTTTCCACTTTATTGTGGGTGTTTTTTGTTTTCCTTTTATATATATATATATATATATATATATATATATATATATATATATATATATATCCTAACAAAAAAGAAAGTAAGATTGAGAAAAATGGGCGTTTTCGTGAAAAAATTGTTTTACACGAATATAAAGTTCAACCGAGAGTCATGCAGATTTTTTCGGTCAATGAATATAAAATGTTTTCTATTTGATTTATCTCGCCATAATCATTGTCATGTGCCTGTTGTTTTATTGACATTTATTTTGTGTACATCTTATTTGAAGATAGGTCGCTTGGTGATTGATTGCGTTTCTGACAGTAAATAATGTTCGATCTTTGAATAAAAGACGTATTTATCCTGCAACGCTGCACGATCATAACAAACTGTTACGCGTTAAGTTGTAACAAAGAAAACATGATTGACCAAATCTCAGAGTTAAATCACAGACAAATATTTAATTTACAAAAAAACACCAAATGAAATATTTACAAATATATATTGTTTTGCAGTCAAAACAAGAAACATAGAGTTTACAACTGGCGGGTGTTAAGAAAAAAAAATGAAGGGGAAAGTAAGGAGCATAGTATCTTTACCCAGTTAAGCTAGCGAAGTAGTTTAAGTGCTATACTTTTCGGTAATCCTCAAATGTGTATATAAAGAATAATTATTAGTTTGGTCAACAAAAGAGTCAAAAATTTACCCACTTAGTTCCATGAGATTCTCTTTCAGATTTTTGTTGGTTGGCAACTTTTAGTAGACATTCTTTTGGCTGGATATACAAATCCAGAATCAGGTCGGAGTTGATAATGTCAGTAAATCCTTTAAACAACTAACTGCTCTCTTCCCAAAACCTATTTTTATAAGAGGTTAACACCTAATTTGCATATTTCTAGAATCATTTAGAATTCTCTAGATTTTACTGGAATATTCTACAATCTTCCAAGATGTTTTATTCCTAATTTCTCGATTTAACAACTACTTCATGAATTGAAAATTTTTTGTAATCACAAGTAGGACTCAATAGAATCCCTTACTATAATTTTTAGGCATTAATAATATTGTTTTTAGATGAATGCATCCTCGTAACACAAACAAAACCGTCACATTGTATTAGTTTTATTAATTTCACTCTAACCAGGGCAATAAAGCTACTAAGACGTAAGTGGTACGTCAGTGATAGAAAGTATGAGAAAAATATTGAGGAGAAATAATAACAAAGGAACAAGAATTATGAAAGTAGAAGTTAACGGCTGACATCCATTTTAATTTTTGAAGATCAAAGTTGAATGGGAAGCAAGGAACCGAAAGAGAGTTCCACAATCGAGAAGTGCGAGAGAAGAAACTGTTCGCATAGAACTAACGGTTACATCTAGTTATTTCAACTATAAAATGATACATTTTTCCAGTCTAGTACAGCGCTTAAATTCATGAAGTTTAGGTACAACAGGGGAAGGTTTTTTCGGAACTATTACTATGAATATATTTTTAGCAAAGGCGCAGAGAAAATACATGACGTTGATGGGAGAGTGATTGAGGGCAAAACGACAGGTCAGGACCAGTAACATTGCAGGTTCTTCTTTGGATTTTAAAAAATAATCTCTACAGCAGGATCACCAGACAAGATGTGACAGCAATATCTGATGCATGGACGAATGGTCGACTTATAAATATGTAAGTTAGGTTCTGGAGAGAAAAATGTCTTGAAAAGACAGAGTGAACCAAATTTCGGTCAGCAGACCTAGCAATTCATTGAATATACTCTTTGCACTTCATGTTACGTGAAAACATTAGAGAAGTGGCAAAGGGTCACTCTCCTGGGGGGTTAGCATTAGCTATATTGATGGAAGTCAGAAAGGCAGTTTACAGAAAAAGAAAACAATTGCTTCTTTGTCGTCTTTTATTTAATCTGAGCAGATTTTATTTTATTTACTAGAATAGGTTATAGTAACTTTAGTTTAAACTTAAAAGAAACAAAGATGGTTACTTGCATGGGTTCGAATATCTAAAATTTCGAAAATTTTGTTTAATTAAGAGTTTTTTTAGAAAATGTTTATTGATTATTAAAAAAATATTTCTTCCATTTGGGTTTTTACCTCTAATTCAAACGGCGGGTTGAACCAAATAATGTTTCGATTTCTATTATTGTTTTCCGTTTGTTTGCTTGGCTGGGGTTTGTATTTTAAAAACGTTTTTATGGACAGATGTTTAAAGGCATCTTCATGATTTTTTTCTTTTCATCAAGGATTGCTTTGTTTGAGGAATTTTTTGATATCCTGCGCTCTATTCCTTTATGGATGTCCATGGTTATGCTTATTGGATGGTTATATCTTGTGTTTACGTACTTTAAAGTTTCGTTTGTTTTCATATATGTCGAGACATTACCAATTGGTAAATTAAATTCTACATCTAAATATTGGAATAATTTAGTTGCAGAATTGAACTTTCAATAGAAATTCAGTCAATTTATAGCTGTTCTAGTAATTTAGAAAATTAAATAAAAATCAAAAAGCCAGAAACATAAGTAACAACGTACAATTTAACATCATTAACAAGGAATGTATCTACAGGGACAAAATAAATACCCACTTAAAGGAATTTACAATTGTTGGGCTGCACCCCTTTTTACACATAAGAATGGACTCACCTGATGGGTACATTTAATTCTGCCTATACAGAGAATCCAGTGATCATCAAAGCGTTTTCTCGCTGCGACGGCATTTCTCACTGTCAGCTCGCTACCTTCGGGCAGAGGGCGCTCTCTGCTTCCGAGCAGAGAACACTAACCCAGTCGTGGTTCCGCCGAAGGGTAGAACCACGACTCGGTAAAAATAGACAGACATTTTTTTTGGCCCGGCTATATGGCCGGGAATACCCACTTTAAAATGACCATGTGTCACATCCGGCCTTGCGTGGGAAGGCTAGTAAATACAGTGATCATCAAAGCGTTTTCTCGCTGCGACGGCATTTCTCACTGTCAGCTCGCTGCCTTCGGGCAGAGGGCGCTCTCTGCTTCCGAGCAGAGAACACTAACCCAGTCGTGGTTCCGCCGAAGGGTAGAAGCACGACTGGGTAAAAATAGACAGGTATTTTTTGGCCGGGCCATATAGAAATTCCCACTCATAACTGAAAATGTGTCACATGTTGCCCTTAGTGGGAGGGACAACTAAATATAGTGATTGTCAAAGAGAGTGGTTGAATTGATTAGTTGCACAGCCGCTTAGTTGGTCAGTAAGGATATATACTCATTACCCGGACATACTTCTTCACTACATATATTGATTTCCATTAACAGTAATCCTAGTATTCCTGAGTTGACTAACCCGTGTTCTAGTTGTGTATTTTCGTTTCAATATAACTTACATTTTCTATCTCCATATCAGTTTTTGTTAATTATTATTTTGTGTGGTTTCTCAACAAGAATCCACAACAATAATACAGAAGGGGTTATTTACAAAGCAGAGGTACATGACATAAATGGCCAAAGTAAAACTTATCCAGGATCAACTAAAGACAGTTTTAAAATGAGATGGAATAATCATAAGTCTATATTTAAACTGGAAAACCTTAAATATTGTACCAAACAGGCTAGCCACGTGTGGAAATTAAAATCGAAATATGGAAAAGACACCGTTATATCTTGTAGTATAGTACAAATTGCCAAACCATACAACGCTGGTAAAATATGCAGATTATGCCAGGATAAAAAATTGTCTAGTATGTTGTTCCAAGGATGAAAAATCATTTACTAAATGACAGATCAAAAATGATGTCCAAATGTAATTATAGCCATAAATATCTACTACGATCATAAAAGAATAGACGAAAGTGTTTTAAGACCATTATGTGCGTTGTGGTGCAGTGGATATCGGCTCGGAACGAGAAATTGGGGAGCCGAGTTCGAATTCCAGCAGAATTCATTGCATTCACTTACGCGCAAATACCCTTGGGAAAGGTATTAATCCGTCTATTCCTTCCAGTTATGAGTTAAATAACAGGACAGATTGGGTTCTATAGCCTTGGTCGGCAACCAGTCTACAGCAGAAAGCAATGGCAACCTCCTGCGGGATAATCTTCTGACCAGTCAGTCATGTCTCTTTCGAGTCATGATCACCCAAGCGTGTATCACGTATGGCACTTGACTAACTCCTCCCTAATTTTGAACAAATTCGGTTGTTTGAAAATTCAAGTCGCGCGTTCGTAAAAAAAAATCTATGTTCGAGAATTTGAAAAACGGTATAATCAGTTATTATAAATCGCTTGAAGATACCCAAAAGTTCAAAACTTAGGTCACGGAAATAACTCATTTCCAAATGAAAAATATTAAAAAGTTTTATAATATAAAGGCAGTGAACACTTTTTAATACAACTGTGTACTGGTCTAATTTAATTATGACCAAAAACTAATAATATATATATCATTATAAAGAGCGTTTGTATATATATATATATATATATATATATATATATATATATATATATATATATATGTACAAATGGTCTTTATAATGATAGAGTGGGTTATTGAATTTTCTATCTTTTTATTCACAAATGTTAATTTAATCTTCAATACTATTTTAATATTTATACAAAATAAATATTTCTCCAAGTTGTCTGCTGTTTTAACGATTTGAATTTGTAATTAATTTATATTAAATCCTGTAACGATTGCTACACACGCAAACCCATTTTTTTACCAGTCAACATTCTATTCATTTCAACGGAAAAATATCACAGTTAATAAACATTCGACTCTACTTCTATTGTTCAATGAGTTCTACTTCGCCACGAGGTAATGGTTAACAAACTAGTCCATCACACCATTAATACCATGTTTTGAGTTTTATCTTCACTGCGTGACCAAGACTTGTTTTTGTTTATTTTGCAAAAGAAATTTTCTTTTATGTACCGTATTTCTTCAGAACGTTGATTTTGATGGCCCTCCACATCTTCCTGTCCTTTTCTAGCTCTTTAATACTTTTTTATATTTCTCCCAAATCTTGCTCTGCAATCTATTTGTTTAAACCCATCAAATATGTCAAGCGCTGTTTTCTTCTGTCTCTCTTTCCCTCTAAACGCCTTGTGAGTATCAGATTCTCTATTCTCCACTTTCTCAGTACATGTCCCAGAAACTTCAAATGTCTCTTGCTGATGTTAAGTATAATTTTACTTTCACCTTTCTATTCTTTTCAAAACCACATCGTTGCTCACATGCTCAGTCCATTGTATCTTCAGTGTCCTTTTGTAGAAACACATTTCTGTTGCCTCGAGTCTTTCCTTTCCTTCATCTGAATTGAATATTAATGCCAGTGGAAGTTTTTAACTTAAACCTTACCGGTAGAAATAAGCATGGAAATGCAAGTTATCTGATGTGGTCTGCAGAGCATGTGCTCATAAACTAGTAACCTCGAGTTACGCGCCCCTTGATACTTGGACGAGATTTTGACGTGATGTTAAATAAAAAAAACAAAAAAAAAAAAAAACGAAAAATCAACGCGAGACGAGGATAATGTATACACATTTTTTTTACTCGGGAACTTGAAATAAACAACTGTCAACCGAATCTCCTAAGCAGTTATTGCGTTTTAAACCGAAACACCATTTTTAAAATTTTAGAAGGCGTCAGAAGTGAAATTCATACATGCCAATAATGGGTACTATTCAAGCAACCGTATGAAATACGATGTGTCTCATCCCTGCACACAAGAAGGTCAATAAAGTTATAAAATATCCTAACTTTTGCTGAGACAGAAAAATGAAATTTTAAGGTACTAGTGAGAACATTCCAGGAATATGTTCCAGGCAAGAAAGAATCATCATCATTTATCCATCACACCCAGATGGTGCATAGGGCAGCAACGTTTTGTTTCTGTTACAAACTGTTTTTTACGGGGCAGGGTTGTTAGCCCTGCACCCAACACCCAACACCCAAACCTGGAGGACCGGTGGACCATTCTTGGTCCTTACGTTTACTGCACTTGGTATTCCCAAATGGTCACCCATTTAAGTAATGACCAGGCTCGATGTTGCTTAACTTCGGTGATCGGACGGGACCTGGTGTATTCAACACGATATAGCCGTAGATTCCACGAAAGAATAGGGGGTACGTTATTGTTGTGGATTTCGGTTGAAAAAACACACAAAATAATAAATTAAAAAAATAGATATGGAGATAGAAAATTTGTCTCTTTTGCATTTGTATTTGTCTTTCTTCATTTGCTTTTTGAATTTCAATTTGTCTTTCTTCGCTTCTCTTAATGATTTCCAATATTCCTTTCTGAAAGTCCTCCATGATTTGCTGTTTTGATTCTGCGGGGCTTTGTTTTTTTAGCTATTGCTTTCTAGCAATTAATCTCGTAGAAAACAAAAATTGTGGAAAATTTTTTCTTTAAATTCTCTTTACAGTTTTTTTCTTTTATCTCCCTGTGATAGTGTCGCCAAATTTTTTGTGGCCGACTTGCGTTTGAAATCCTCGTTGCGAACTTTGTTGAGGTGAACGTGAGTTCGTCGCAATCTCGTTGTGGGACTTGAGTATGTAATGTTCGTGTTCCTCGTCTTTAATTTGTTGTTCCTTGGAGTTATACGTGAGTTCGCGTTAGAAATCATTGTCGCCAATTTGTCTGTTGGCGACTGACATGCAAAGCGTATTTTTCTCTCCACGTGAACTTGTTCAAACCCTTTGTCGCCAATTTGTTGTGGATTCCGGTTGAGAAACCACACAAAATAATAAATAACAAAAACAGATATGGAGATAGAAAATGTAAGTTATATTGAACAAGAGATATACAACTGAAACACGGGTTCGTCAATTCAGGTATACTATTAGTAGAAATCAATATATACAGTCTTGCAGTGAAATAGTATGTCCAAGTAATGAGTTTTATCCCAATAACTCAAACTACCTCTGCATCAACTGACGGATCAACTACTCTGCAACTACTCAACTATATTTAGTTGTCCCTCCCAGTAAGGGCAACATGTGACACATGGTCAATTATGAGTGGGATTTCCGGGCTATATGGCCCGGCCAAAAAATGTCTGTCTATTTTTGCCCAGTCGTGATTCTACCCTTCGGCGGAACCACGACTGGGTTATTGCTCTCTGCTCGGAAGCAGAGAGCGCCCTCCACCCGAAGGCAGAAAGCCGACAGTGTCATAGTCGTAGCAGCAGAGAAAAATGTCAACTACTCAACTCCTAGTTCTATCTATATGCAGAATTATTTGTACACACCAGGAGAGTCCATTATCCCATTAAAAAGGGGAGATCCCACAACATAAGGTACTAGTGAGAAAATTCCAGGAATATGTTCCAGGCAAAAAAGATATAGGTTTATATACAAAGAAAATAGCGGGAAGGAGAAACGTTTAAACCCATAAGCAAAGAAACACAAGCAGAAATCTATGACTAAGAACATTTAAAAGACCGTGTGATACGTGACTGGGTTATCATAGAAAACTGGAGCGATAAGACAGAAAGACGCCTAATGGACTTGAAAAACCCACTGTCTGTGCGCGTATCGTTTTATTTTGATTTGTTTGTACAATAAGTTATTCGAAAATTAGAAAATTACAATAAAATCATTTACAGTCTCTGAAAGCTGGAATTAATAAAACTTGTTTATATATATATTACATACCTATTTCTGTTTATATATATATATATATATATATATATATATATATATATATATAATTCCAGGTGAAGAGGACTCAAGGTTTTATTATTTTGAGTGCCCCGGCATTTATTTTATTATGAACAGCACTTAATATAATAAATATTATAGAGCTTAATATAATTATATAGTTAAGAATTAATTGTATATTGCGATACGGGCATTTCTATGTTTCGAGATAAATTCTCTTCATCAGGCAATGTTTGATGTTGGCTGTACAGATGATTTCACATTTAAATAACAACTGATTAGTTAAAAGAAACACACATGTAAATTTTATATCTTCCTACATACATACACAGCAAACCGAAGGTTTTTTGTTGTTTAAATGGAAATCATCTGTACAACCAACATCAAACATTACCTGATGAAGAAAATCTATCTCGAAACAGAAATTTCCGTGTCGCAATGTATAATCAATTTATAACTATATATATAATGCCTCCGGGCCGCCTTGTGTTCGCCGAACGTAAGGGGCCTTTAGACATTTAGCATTTAACTCCTGCCGAGAGTCAAGACTCTGAGTCAAAGTACATTTCAAAACAGGTTTATTGAAACTCGGACAAGGTAAAAAAACTGAAAGAAAGAGAAAGACATTGTTTAGGAAAACAATATAACAACAAATGAATGGAAGGGTCGTAAAAGTTCAAGGAAGGAGAAAACATTCAAGTGGAGCTGAGTAACGGCGGGTTCAGAGAAGAAAAATGGAAAGTCTGCACGTGGGGGAAGATGAACACGGTTCGTTTAAAAAAGGGGGAAATATTGCGAGATAAATTCAGTCTGTATTTGGGAAAGGAAAAAAGATAAAGCTTACCGGAGATGTCGAAGGGATTTAGGTAACAGAAAGAAAGAAAGAAGGCGCATGCCGTCCGCACGCCGTCAGCGAAGCTGTCGAAAAGGCCAGGGCACCGGCGGGAGTAACCGGAGTAAGGTGAGAGAGACCCTTTGGATAGGAGGGCTGGAAGGGAGGTAAGCCGTAGCAGACTGGTAACATGATACTCCCCGCCTGATGTATGACACGTCATAAATAGTTATTCTTTGGCGCTGAGAAGGACAATTTCAGTGATGGGTCTAAGGAGGAGTCTAGCGCAATTCCCAGTGTAGATCTTGACCTCAACTTTACGTACTAGATTGTCCTCACTAGGGAAGACTCGGGTTATAAGTCCTAGAGGCCACTTGTTTCTGCTGGTTTGCTCGTCCCTGAGCAGCACCACGTTCCCCGGTTCAAGGTTGGGTACCTCCGACCTCCATTTGGAACGTTTTTGGATCGAGGATAGATATTCTCTTCTCCACCTGCTCCAAAAAATCTCGGCCAGATGCTGAACGAATTTCCACTGGCTTCTTAGGATGTCCTTGGGTCCGTATTCACGCTCGTGCGTGAAGGGAACACCTGTTTTTTGAGTGAGGAGGATAGCAGGGGTAAGTATCAGGGGTTGATCCGGATCTGACGACACAGGAATGAGGGGGCGGACATTGATTATGTAAGAGACCTCCGCCAAAAATGTGGTGAGCGATTCATGGGTCATCCTATGCTTGTACTGCAAGAACATGGCATCCAATATTCTTTTTGCTATGCCGATCATCCTTTCCCAAGCTCCTCCCATATGTGGAGCATGGGGAGGGTTGAAAGACCAGGTGCACTCCTGCCCTGCCAAGTATCTAGAGACTGAGCTTATATCTATGGGAGACTCGATGCCCAGCTCCCTGCAAGCGCCCACAAAGTTGGTTCCGCAATCGGAGCGTATGTGCTTAGCGGGGCCGCGGATGGCGAAGAAGCGTCTGAGCGCGTTGATGAGGCTGGAGGCGGTCATTGATTCAATGACTTCAATGTGAACACCTCGAGTGCTCATACAAGTAAACATTACCGCCCACCTCTTGCTGTTGGCGAGTCCGCCTCTAGTTCGGTGTGAGGAGACTACCCAAGGACCAAACACATCTAAGCCGATGTTGGTGAAGGGAGGACTAGTGCTGAGACGGTCGGCAGGAAGGTCAGCCATCTTCTGTGTCAGGGTGGGGTTCCTGAGTTTTTGGCAGGTGACGCAGCGGTGAATGTGCCGGCTCACGCATCTCTTCCCACCGATTATCCAAAATCCTGCTGCACGGATGGCTCCCTCGGTGAACAGACGTCCCTGGTGTTTGGATTGCTCGTGGTAGTAACCCACGATCAAAGATCCGACGTGGTGTCTCCCAGGGATGACAATAGGGTTTTTCTCTCTGGTTTCGATCTCTGCTTTGCCAGTGCGACCCCCAATCCTCAACAAGCCGTGATTGTCGATGAAAGGATTGAGGTCTTTAAGCGGGCTGCCTTTAGGGAGATCCTCCTTGCGTGCTATACTCAAGAGTTCTTCAGGGTAGACTTCTTCCTGCACCGATCGGATGATGGTATTTTTTGACTGTAAGAGTTCCTCGACAGTGCGTGTTTTGGGGCAATAATGCCACCCTCTACATTCACCTCTTGAGGTGGTATGAGCTTGGTGGAAGGTGCCAGCGATATGTATGAGATTGGCTAGGGCTCTAGTCAACGACAGCCAAGTGGAAAACCTCTCAAAACGCAGCGTAGTGAGCTGTAGATTTGCCGAAGACGTAGCTAACGTGGACACTTGAGGACGGACGTCTGCGTCTCTTTCTGGATTTATTAGATCGTAGCCGGGGTCGTCCTTGCCTCCTGGCAGAGGAAAGCTGGGGCCATTGAGCCAGGTGGTGGTTTGCAGGTGAGATGCGGGCACGGAACGAGTGCCGAGGTCAGCGGGGTTCAGGTCTGTGTGTATGTATCTCCATTGATCGGGGTGAGAGGATCTTCGTATCCGCAGTACTCGATTGCTAACATACACATAGAAACGTCTAGTCTCGTTGTGGATGTAGCCTAACACCACTTTGCTGTCAGTGTAGAAGGTGGTGGAATGAGGCTTCAGGTCAATCTCGGAAGAGATCAGCTCACTCAGTTCCGTTGCAAGGAGGGCCGCGCAGAGCTCTAGTCTTGGAATCGAGTGTTCGGGCCGTGGAGCTAGCTTTGCTTTCCCCATGACGAAGCCAACGTGGCTTTTTCCTTTACCGTCGATGACTCTGAGGTAGGCTACTGCGGCGATGGCTTTAGTGGATGCATCGGAAAAGATGTGCAGCTCTCTGCGTGCCGCTTTAGAGGGAGGTAGAGTTGTAAACATCCTAGGGATAAGAATCTCGTTTAGGGCCTTTAAGGAGTCTCTCCACAACGACCAAGGTTCGTACATCTCCTTGGGTAGGGGGGAGTCCCATTCGGCGTTCTTGTCCGTCAACTCCCTCAGGATGAATTTTCCCTCGATAACGACGGGGGCAGCAAATCCCAGAGGGTCGTACAGGCTGTTGAGCGTCGACAGGACACCTCTGCGTGTAAACGGCTTTTCTGATGTTGGCACGCTGAACGTGAACATGTCCTTCCCGATGTCCCACTCAAGCCCGAGGCTGCGCTGTCTAGGTAATTCATCTGTGCCCAAATCGAGGTTCTTCATAACGCTCGCATGGTCTGTGGAAGGGAAGGCGCCCATGACTCTTCTACTGTTGGAGGCTATTTTATGAAGCCTTAAATTAGACTGCGCCAAGATGTCCTGTGTGTTCTTGATTAAGGAAATGGCTTCTTCCTCGGTGGTGAAGGATCCCAAACAGTCATCAATGTAAAAGTTGTTATTGACCAATTGCTCGACTGCTGGGTCGTAGTTAGGCAGGCCCTTCTTAACCGCCTGCCGAAGGCAGTAGACGGCTATGGATGGGGATGGGCTATTTCCGAATACATGGACCCTCATCCTGTATTCCGTCATCTCCTTGCTAGGATCGTTTTCTAGGTACCAAAGGAACCTTAGGTAGTTCCTGTGCTCTTCCTTTACCAGGAAGCAGTGGAACATCTGTTCGATGTCTGCCATGACGGCGACAGGCTCCATTCGGAAACGACTGAGGACGCCAATCAATGAGTTGTTAAGGTCGGGTCCGCTTATTAACACATCGTTGAGGGATATTCCATCGTGCTTAGCGCTGGAGTCGAAGACTACCCGGATTTTGTCCGGTTTTTTAGGGTGGTACACGCCGAAGATGGGCAGGTACCAACATTCCTCATCTTGTTTGTGTGGAGGGGCCTTTTCCGCATGGTTGTTTTCGAACAGTCTCTCCATGAAGGAGAAGAAGTGCTTCTTCGTATCTGGCTTCTTTTCCAGGTTACGGACTAATCCGGTAAACCGTCTTTCGGCCAGTATCTTGTTTGGAGGGAGGCGGCGTCTTGGGGCTTTGAACGGCAAGGGAGCAACCCAGTTGTGGTCGGTGTCCCTCTCGACTTCTCGTTCCATGAGGTTGAGGAAAGCAATATCCTCAATGGAGGGGGCTACCTTTTCGTCATCACTGGTCCGTTGAAATATATAGCCATCGTTATCGGTGGAGTAAAGCCCGTTGCCGATGTAGTTCTCCTGAACTTTAAAGTTGTTCGGGCATAATTCGAAAAGGGTAGGGTGGCCTCCCTCGGATACATTTGTATGCATCGTTTTCACCACGGTGGGTGGGTGAAATCTCCCTAGGCAGACGTTGCCTACTATCACCCACCCCAGGTCCAGCCTTTGTGCGTAAGGGGCGTCATGGGGCCCGTTTATGTGTTCACGTACCTTGTGAACTCTCAGGATATCACGTCCTAGAAGGAGCATTATAGGGGTTTTAGGCTCCGGAGTAGGGATGAGGTGCGCTATCTTCTTCAAATGGGGATGGTGGAAGGCTGCCTCAGGTGTGGGAATGCTGGACCTGTCGTCGGGTATTCTGTTACATTTCACCAAGCTGGGAAGAGGAAGGCTGATCTTTCTGTCCAAGGATTCCACCTGGAAGCCTGTCGCTCTTCTTCCCATGGTTTGAGTTACTCCTGCGCAGGTTTTAAGGGAGTATGGGAAACTGGGCTCGTTGCTGTTGAATCTATCGAAGAAGCTTGAGTTTGCCAAAGACCGGTTGCTCTGCTCATCGATAATGGCGTACATCCTCACTGCCTTGTCGGGTTGATCTGCAGGGTAAACGTTGACGAGGCATATCTTGGAACAGGAGTTCTCCGAGAGGTCGCCGCCACAGATTTGAGTGCACTGCGAAACTACTCCGGCAGCTGCAGGGGTTTTATCCTCCCCGCCGTCCTTAGTGGCGGGTTTAGTGCTGGTGGTCTCTGGTGGTGGTCCAGGATGGAGAGCAGTGTTGTGATCTTTGCTGTTGCATTCATTGCATGTAACATCTGCTTTACAGAATCTTGCCACGTGCGCGGTGGAAGCACAGCACTTAAAACAGATGCCCCTGTTTCTGACGAAGGTCTTGCGCTCTGTCAATGCCTTTTCTCGGAAGGCCCGGCATTTCAGCAGTGGGTGGTGGGACTTCTCATGTAGCGGGCAGTACTGGGTCAAGTCCCTTGCTTCACTGTGGGGACGTGTGGTGTCGGAGGGCGTAGGAGATACCATGGTTTTGTGTACCGTTACAATTTTTTGTTTGTTTTCTTTACGGGAGAACCCGCTAGCTAGAAGATTGACTTTGAAACTAGGATCATTCCTGATCCTAGCTTGTCGTGATACAAAGCTCACGAATACCTCGAAGGGGGGAAACATGACTCGGTGTCGTTCCTTGTAGTCGGATCCGACTGATAGCCATTCATCTTGAAGCGAGGGTGGTAACTTGGCCACAAAGGGATGAAGGCCTCGAGCAGTGTCCAGGAAGGCAAGGCTGGGGAGATCTCCGTCCTCTTTAGCGGACAGAAGTTCTGTGGCCAAGTCGCTGAGGTCCCTCAGTCTGGGGAATTCACCGCTCGATAGTTTGGGAAAATTGTCGATTCTTCTGAAGAGGGCGTCTTCAATCATTTCAGGGGCGCCGTAACATTCCTCGAGTCGCTCCCATATCCTTTGGAGTCCCCTTTCAGGGTGGTTGAGGTGGGCTGACCTTAGCCTCTCGGCATGTTCCCGTGACTCTTTGCCGAGCCCTCTCACTAAAAGGTCCATCTCTTCATCACGTGTGAGTCTGAGGCGTCTTACGGCGCCTTGGAAGGACCGTTTCCACTTTTTATAATCTTCTGGTCTATCATTAAAAGGTGGCAAACCAGTGGTCATAAGTTCCCGCCGGGTTAGATACCTCATGAATTCCGTGGTTTGTTGAGGCTGGAGGATGTCCCTAGTGTGAGAGGGATACCAGTTGTCGCGTGGTTCATTGCCCCCGATGTGTGAGTTGGGAGAATGGTAGCTTATGACGGGGGGTGTCGTTTGGGCGGGTCTATCCAGATTAGCCAGTCTATGTGAGGCGAGCTGGCTTACCTGAGCGCTCTCTTCATTGGGAAGTGGTAGGGGTCCAGGCATCTCTTGTTTTGGTTGCTTCGCTTGGTCGGCTAAATACTCCCTGACCCGTGCGCTGGGGTCGACCGGAGCGGAGATAAGTTTCATGCGGTGATGGCTGGACCGTTCGCTTTCCTGTTCGGCAGCTTCCCTTAAGACTTCTGCTTCGGCTGCGGCTACAGCCGCTTCCTTTCTAGCTTTTATCCTCTCTAGCTCCATTTTAACCCTCAGTTCCTCATCAATGTAGGCCACGCGTGTTCTAGCAGCTTCCGCCTTCGCTTGGGCGGCAACAGCAGCGGCCGCTGTGGACGACCTTCGGGAAGTCCGAGAGCGGGTTGAGGAGTGGGTCCTCGAGCGACTCGACATATTTTCTTCCATAGTTGGGGTGAGGGAGCAAAAGGTGGCGACCGTGTAGAGACACTACTCTAGTTGACCGTGACGCTCGAGTTCTGACGGTCCAGGACCGTTAAACAACTTTCCGTAAGGAGGGAAAAACGTCTTTCTTTCACTGGAATTTCTACGGGACATCTATCTCCGTTTTTTTACTATAATGCCTCCGGGCCGCCTTGTGTTCGCCGAACGTAAGGGGCCTTTAGACATTTAGCATTTAACTCCTGCCGAGAGTCAAGACTCTGAGTCAAAGTACATTTCAAAACAGGTTTATTGAAACTCGGACAAGGTAAAAAAACTGAAAGAAAGAGAAAGACATTGTTTAGGAAAACAATATAACAACAAATGAATGGAAGGGTCGTAAAAGTTCAAGGAAGGAGAAAACATTCAAGTGGAGCTGAGTAACGGCGGGTTCAGAGAAGAAAAATGGAAAGTCTGCACGTGGGGGAAGATGAACACGGTTCGTTTAAAAAAGGGGGAAATATTGCGAGATAAATTCAGTCTGTATTTGGGAAAGGAAAAAAGATAAAGCTTACCGGAGATGTCGAAGGGATTTAGGTAACAGAAAGAAAGAAAGAAGGCGCATGCCGTCCGCACGCCGTCAGCGAAGCTGTCGAAAAGGCCAGGGCACCGGCGGGAGTAACCGGAGTAAGGTGAGAGAGACCCTTTGGATAGGAGGGCTGGAAGGGAGGTAAGCCGTAGCAGACTGGTAACATGATAATATATATATATATATAAGTAGAATTCTTGAAATTTGGTAAGATAAATTCCAATAGACAAACTCCAAAGAGAATTTAATGTTAAAATTTATTGCTAAATTTAACAGTGTATTATAATCAGGAAACAAAATTTAGATATATTTATAAATCCATTGTTAATACTGTATTTCGCGGCCCCAACCGCTTTTCAAACCAAATTCATACAATAATGAATGTCTCAAATTTGTCCAGACAAAGTCACGTGGGATAGAAAAAGAGAAAGGATAAATATTAAAAAGAGAAAAGAGAGAGAAGGAAAAGTAGAACAACAGAATAAGGGAAAAGGAGGTTTAACTTAAGGTATTTGATTTTAGCTTTGGCCAGCGTTTACTTGTTAGTCATATATATATATATATATATATATATATATATATATATATATATACACACAAAATAGCCTTTATTATAATGGAGAGGATCATGCCAAAAAGATAAAAATGCTACACATTTTCTTTTTTCTGTTTTGGCTGGAATTTGAATAAACTGCTCAATATTACATCTACTCCAATTGAGAAAGAAAAAAAAAGAGTAAAAGAATGGAAAAGAGTAAAAGATTGGAAGAGAGAAAACCGGAAACCACATCCTAAACAGGAAACAAGGATGAGCCTCTACACCTGTTCAATAGACGTGGGTGGAGTGTGAACCGGGCGATAGTTTAATCTCTCTCTCTCTCTCTCTCTCTCTCTATATATATATATATATATATATATATAATTAGGAAACAAAAATTAGATATTTTTACTAATTCATTGTTAATACTGTATTTCGCGGCCCCAGCCGCTTTTCAAACCAAATTCATACAACAATGAGTGTCTCAAATTTGTCCAGACAAAGTCACGTGGGATAGAAAAAGGGAAAAGGAAAGAATAAATATTAAAAAGAGAAAAGAGAGAGAAGGAAAACTAGAACAACAGAATAAGGGGAAAGGGGGTTTAATTTAAGGTATTTGATCTAAGCTTTGGGCAACGTCTTTGACCTACATATACAAAAATCTTCGTTGGTGAAAGAGTTGCATTTTGACCCGAACTGTTCGTTGACCGTTTTAGATGTATGATATTGGCGTTTGGAATTTAAAGATTAGTGGCTGAATTTACGTTCGACAAATGATTGTTAGTTTTTCTATTTAACTTTAATCGTAATGGTAATAGTTTTATATTATTCAAGTAATCATAACGTGGTACTGAAGAAATTAAAACTTAGAGACTTAGAATTAATGAAAATTAATTAAGAATTAAAAGATTAAAAGATTTTAAGAAATAAAAAAAATAAATAAATAAATTAAAAGGAACCATTGAATAGTATAATAAAGGAATAAAATATTTTTAGAGGTGAGTGAAGAACTAAAAATATGTCATCCATAATAGAAACATTACTAATAGTAATCATAATAATGATAGACGTAATAAGGATAAATATAAATCAACCAAATCGAAAAATAGAGATACTCATAATCCTAACGATGAGGATAACATGCAACGATAGTATGAATTAATAATAATTATTTAGATGAAAAAAATTAATAAAAATAATATATAAACTTATATTTCAATAAATTTAATATATATCTATTTTTAATAAGGATGATACAGTTAGTAGATTCTGTAGAAAAGCAAAACAGAAGCCAAGAACCAACTATTGCGGCAAAAAATATGAAAATGAAAGCCAAAGATAAAGCTCTTGAACAGATGAAACAGCGCTGGCAAGACAAACCTCTGCATGGCCAATATCCAGAACGTGCCAATAAATCCAATGTTGACAAAGTTAATACTCATCGATGGTTACGTGCATCTGGATTAAAGTCTGAAACTGAAGGCTTTATTCTTGCAGCACAAGACCAAAGTCTTTTCACTAGAAACTTTCAGGCAAATATTATGCATAATAATATGGATCCAAAATGCAGGTTTTGTGATAAACACCAAGAAACAATAGACCACCTAATCTCAGGCTGTTCTGTGCTTGCCCCAAATGAATATAAAAATCGCCACGATAGAGTTGGGCAATATTTACATTGGGCAATGTGCAAACATGGAAAAGCTGTAAACAAACACTGGTATAAACATCACCCAGCACCGGTTACAGAAATAGAAGATGTAACCATTCTATGGGATTACACCATCTACACAGACAGAAAAATTGAAGCAAACAGGCCAGACATTATTGTTAAAAACCAGAAGGAGAAAACTTGTCTATTAATTGATATGGCTTGTCCAGCGGATTGTAACATAGCAATCAAGGAATTTGAAAAACTGTCAAAATATAAAGACCTGGAAATTGAAATAGAAAAAATGTGGAAATTGAAAACAAGAGTTGTGCCAGTGATAGTAGGTGCACTTGGAATGATAA